>JAODAL010023778.1:0-61961 GCA_025379985.1 Phyllomedusa bahiana | reverse complement strand
TAAAACATTATCAGATAAAAAAAACAAAAACCCTTCTTTACAAATAAACAGTTAAAAACCCGAACAAGCTTTTTTGTCGCCGGAGGGCGTACTGGGGAATTGAAATAGAGAGAATCCGGGGAAATACAGTAATTAAAATTTGTTTAAGCTATTCTCATTGGTGGGGCAGAAGCCAGCCAATCAGAATAGGAGCGACTTTCCCCCATTATTTCTATGGAGAAAAAATTGACCAATCAATTAAAAAGCGGGACAGTTCAAAATACAGTAAAAAGGCAGAAAACCGAGCTGATTGGTTGAAGCGGCGGGGGTGCCCGCTTAGCCAATCGGGGCGCGAGCTACTTTTCTAGAGTTTTTTGGGGAAAAGAAAATTCTGAGCGCTCGTTGCCCCCATATATGATCCTTGGCTAACGAAAAAAAAAGAAATAAACATGATTTTTTTTGTTTTTAAATTTTTTTTTCGTTCCCCCCCTTTTATTATTGTTTTAATACACATCGGAACTTCTGTAGTTTTTATAATTTGATTAGGGGGGCCATGTAGGTTTTTATTTCAATTGTTTAAAAAAACCCATAGGAGCGCGCTCACTCTCCCTTTGGAAAATAACGGCGCCTCTTTTCTTAGCCAATCCAAAGCGCGCTCCAATTTCTTTTCCCCCATAAACTAAGCTGGCGAGCCCCCGCCGCTTCAAAAAATCAGTCTTTTCTGTTTTTTTACTGTTTTTTGAACTGTCCCCCTTTAAATTTGATTGGGTCAATTTTTCTCATAAGAATAAGGGACATTGTGGGTATTCTGATTTGGTAAATTTCTCCCCCTGGGTTTTAAAAAGGGGACATTGTCGCCCCATTTGATTGCTGGTTTATGCCCCCAATAAATGCTAACAATTTTTGAATTACGTTTTCCCGGCAATTCTCTCTATTGAAATTTCCCCCTATGTAGCCCCGGGGGCGCGGCACAAAACGCGTTGTTCGGGTTTTTAATCTTTATTTGTAAAAAAGGGTTCGGCCTTTTATTATAATTTTTTTCATTTAATAAAAAAATTTTTTTTTTAAATATTTTGCCGCACGGCGCGAGCCCGAGATTTCAGAGCGCCCACTTTTCCATAGATATAAGGGGAGAAGTTGCTGGGTGCTTGATTGGGGGGGTATCCAAGCCACCGTCTCAGCCAATCGCTCTTTTCTGTTTTTACTGTTTTTTAAATTTTATCCCCCCGTGGATTTGATTGGTTTTTAAATTTTCCCCATAATGGGAATGGGTTTTTGTCGCTCCTATTCTGATTTTGGGTCAATATTTTGCTTGGTTTTAATGGGTCTCTGTCGCCCTATTTGATTGGCTGACTAGCCAAGCCCCCGGTAGTTTAAACCCAACACCCTTTTTTCAGCATTTTTACTGTATTTTGAACTATCCCCCGTGGATTCTTATTGGTCTAAATTCCCCATAGGTTTTTAAGGTTCACTGTCGTTTTCCCATTCTGATTGGGGCCGGGTTTTTGCCCACCAATCAGAAAAGTTTCTGAATTTTAATTACTTATTTCCCGGGGGAAATTTTCCATATCCTAATTCTTGAATTTGGATATGGAAAGTGATTTTTTTTATGTATTTTTTTTTTTTTAGGGTTTTAGCTCTTTTTATGAGAGTTGAAGCCCTTTTTAAAGGCGTTTTTTATTTTTATACTCCGCACCGACATCTGGGAAAGATTCTCGCTGTTTCCAGCCTTCTCGCTGGAAAATGTTTTTTCGGCCAGTCCCCAGGGGCCCCAAGTCCCGCCGCCCCATGTCCCCGCACTGGCCCCACCCACTGGCGAGGCGCAGGGAAACTTTTGCCCCATGTCGAGCGCACCGCCCGGACGGCAAATCTTAGGGGCAGGCCGCTCTGGCCCCGCCCCCCCACCCCCTGGCCGGGGCGGCGGACTTTTCCCCCCCCTGTATCCGCACTACCCCGGCCCGAATCATAGGCACAGCGCCGCACTGCGTCTAAGTCCCGCACGGCCTAACCACAAGCAAGGCGCGGCGGACTTTAAATGCACGCCCCCCGGCATAAACAAAACGCAGATTCCGCCGAAAACTGGCGGAGGGTGCGCCCCGACCCGGGGGATTTATACATTTTGCCCCAAAATGACTGTTTTTCCTCCCCTTCGGGGCTCAATGCAAGATCTCGTCTCGTGGGGGAAAGGGGATTCTGAGAAAGGTCAGAATCAGTCCGATAAAGACCGATAATGAATAAGCTGGCCCAGTCTCAAAAGATTACCGTTTTGAAAACACATACAAAAGTCATGGATTAAATTGCGGGGACACAAGGACCCCCGTACACCAGCGCATTTCCAGCCCTATTTGAAGTATGTTTGTTTGTTGTCTGTATTATACGTCCCTCTACATTGTAAAAGGGTTTCAGAAAATTATTTGGTACTAATAAAAAAGTTCATGTTTAATAATAATAATAATAATTTATAATAATAATAATTTATTTAGTACTAATGATAATGATACTGCATTTTTTTAATAATAATAATAATAATTATTATATTTATTATTAACAAAAATGCAGTATCATTATCACTAGTACTAAATAAATTGGAGTCCTAGAAACAAAAGTAAAAAAAACAGAAATAAAAACATAAAGACTGTGACATCCATGACCAACCGGGCTGTCTCCCAAGTAGTAAGTCTCAACAGCCTCCTTCTGTCTATTGAGTTCTTAAATTTCTCTTTCTTTTTGATGCTTAGATGGCTGTGAACCAAAATGTGTTGCAAATTGTTTGCCTCTGTACATAATACTTAGTATTTGGTGCTCTGCGAATCTGTCTCACAGTGGACCATATAAATCTGGAGTTGGCCCTGCTTTAAACAGCTGTTTGGTGTATTGCAATCCAACCTATTGACTAAAACTGTTATCATGGAAGCTTTGGAGATAATATTCACGACTGCAAACAAGTTTTTTGTATATTTATTGGCCACCTTCATCTTAACATAAAAGGGACATTGCATTCCTGGTACAGATACATCAAAAACAGAAGTAGTGACACATTCAAAACAACAGGCACCAGTACTGTCCAAAGATTTATTGTAGAATATGCCACATCTAGAAATCCTCAATCCCTTATCTGTCTCTTTCCATGCTGCATGTGCACAATCACTACAAAGGAGGGGATTTTCTCTTATTTACTCTCCATTGCTGTGAATGTCTGTTTATTCATATATGTTATAGTCTGCAGTTTACTGCATTAAGACATATGAAATATCAATAAACCAAAGCATCAATCAGAAATAATTTAAAAATTGAAACTTATGATATATACCTTTTTTCTTTTATCTCATGACAAATACAGCTCTGCTAGCTCACATCTATAGCTAGACATCCTGCTTGTACAGTGTCATTGATTTTTACAACTCCTCCATCATCAATGTTCCTATCAGTAAGTGCTGTGGACCCACCCAGAATCTGCACAGGAAGTGTAGAAGACAGAAAAAACTGGATGGGACAACCCCGTTAAGCACCAGATAAACATCCAGCTCTGCAAGCAGCATAGGAACGATTATGGAACTGCAGTTTTTTTAAGCAGGATCACTTAAAAGTTTATTGTTGCATTGTACGTGTTATATTATATTAGCTTTTGGGTGTGAAGGCCTGGCATGCTGCAGTGCTGCCACACCCGGCCAGGGTTGCTGGTTGTTAGAAAACATGGTTCTCTTGCATATTTACCAGCAGCACAATATGGAGGTTAATCTCACCTTCCAAGCTGACTAGGACAGTGGAAGTTTTAATGAGTAGGAGTACAGTATAGCCCATCAAACTCCACTCCCTGTGTTTTTTTCCATCCTATAAGTCATAGGACAGGTGAAAGGTTCAGACTGTCTCCTCAAGAAAAGTATTTTTCTTTGTCACATAGAGTTTTAACTTCCTGTGTTTGTGGGGAATAATACAGCTTCCCTTATTAACCTGCTACATATTTTGATTTAAAAAAAAAAAAAACCTTAAACCTATGATTGCTGCAGTTTAATTCACATGGTGTGTTTTTTCCTTTGCATGCTACTGTGTGTACTGAATAGCTTATGTCTGTGCTAATTTAAAGTTTACCACAAGGTGTTTTCCTTGGTTTTCTGATCAGCTGAATGCTATCAATGAATATCTTATGCCTTGCAAACCTTAGGTTATTATGCTTAGTTACACCAGGGCCGCCAACAGAAATTTCAGAGAGCAAAGACCTCATGTAAACTCCTGCATCCCACTGATGACACAGCACATCAAGAGGGGGGCACAGCACATCAAGAGAGGGGGGGGCACAGCACATCAAGAGAGGGAGGAATAGCCCATCAAGAGAGGGGGGCACAGCACATCAAGTGAGGGGACACAGCACATCAAGAGAGGGGGGCACAGCACATCAAGAGAGGGAGGAATAGCCCATCAAGAGGGGGTGGCACAGCACATCAAGAGAGGGAGGAACAGCACATCAAGAGGGGGTGGCACAGCACATCAAGAGGGGGTGGCACAGCACATCAAGAGAGGGAGGAATAGCACATCAAGAGAGGGGGGCACAGCACATCAAGAGGGGGGGCACAGCACATCAAGAGAGGGGGGGCACAGCACATCAAGAGAGGGAGGAATAGCCCATCAAGAGAGGGGGGCACAGCACATCAATAGGGGGGCACAGCACATCAAGAGAGGGGGGCACAGCACATCAAGAGGGGGTGGCACAGCACATCAAGAGAGGGAGGAATAGCACATCAAGAGAGGGTGGCATAGCACATCAAGAGGGGGGGGCACAGCACATCAAGAGGGGGTGGCACAGCACATCAAGAGAGGGAGGAATAGCACATCAAGAGAGGGGGGCACAGCACATCAATAGGGGGGGGCACAGCACATCAAGAGAGGGGGCACAGCACATCAAGAGGGGGTGGCACAGCACATCAAGAGAGGGAGGAATAGCACATCAAGAGAGGGGGGCACAGCACATCAAGAGGGGGGGCACAGCACATCAAGAGAGGGGGGCACAGCACATCAAGAGGGGGGGCACAGCACATCAGGAGGGGGGCACAGCACATCAAGAGAGGGAGGAATAGCACATCAAGAGAGGGGGGCACAGCACATCAAGAGGGGGTGGCACAGCATATCAAGAGAGGGAGGAATAGCACATCAAGAGAGGGGGGCACAGCACATCAAGAGAGGGAGGAATAGCCCATCAAAAGAGGGGGGCACAGCACATCAAGAGAGGGGCCACCGCAAAGAAAGGGGGGGGGCACAGCAACATTAAGAGGGGGGCACAGCACGTCAAGAGGGGGGGCACAGCACATCAAGAGAGAGGATAGCCCATCAAAGAGGGGGGCACAGCCATCTTTGGGGGCACAGCACATCAAAAGAGGGGCACAGCACAAACAAGAGGGGGGTGGCACAGCAATCAAGAGGGGAGGAATAGACATCAAGAGAGGGGGGCACAGCAATCAAGGGGGGCAAGCACATCAAGAGGGGGGGAAAAGCACTCAGGAGGGGGACAGCACATCAAGGAGGGGGAATAGCACTCAAGGAGGGGGGACAGCACATCAAGAGGGGGGTGGACAGCATATCAAGAGAGGGAGAAAAGCAAAATCAAGAGGGGGGCATAGCACATAAGAGGGGTGGCACAGCACATAAGAGGGGGGCACAAGCACTCAGAGAGGGAGGAATAGCACATCAAGAGAGGGGGCACAGCACATCAAGAGGGGGGGCACAACACATACAGAGGGGGGCACAGCACATCAAGAAGGGGCGCACAGCACATCAAGAGAGGGAGGAATAGCACATAAAGAGGGGGGGCACAGCACATCAAGAGGGGGTGGCACAGCACATAAAGAGGGGGGGCACAGCACATCAAGAAGAGGCGCACAGCACATCAAGAGAGGGAGGAATAGCACATCAAGAGAGGGGGGCACAGCACATCAAGAGAGGGGGGGCACAGCATATAAAGAGAGGGAGGAATAGCACATCAAGAGAGGGGGGCACAGCACATCAAGAGAGGGGGGAATAGCAAATCAATAGAGGGGGGCACAGCACATCAAGAGGGGGTGGCACAGCACATCAAGAGAGGGAGGAATAGCACATCAAGAGAGGGGGGAACAGCACATCAAGAGGGGGGCACAGCACATCAAGAGGGGGGCACAGCACATCAAGATTGTACAGCATTATCTGCTCCTCACCTTATGTGTAGACGGCTGTGCTGCGAGTCCTTCCCCTCCTCCTCTGTTCTGACCCGACAGCTGGTGAAGCGTGTCTGTGCCCTCCTCCTCCTCATGCTTGTAGGAAGTGCTGCCTTGTCTTCTCCCTGCTCTGGCATGTACTGGCAGCTGCTACCACATTTAAGGTAAGTAACCTGCACACTGACCTGCTGTAATGCACATAGTCCTTTCCACAGCCAGTTCAACTCCTACAGACTGCCAACAGGCTGCCACCCCCAAGCATACAGCCCTGGATGCGGGACTACTTGAATCAGTGAAGCACTGCCCACGAGGCGGGACATCACTGATTTAATCAGCTGTCCTGTTGCCAGCAGAGAAAGAGGAGGGCCCAGCTGCTCCGGTCACAGGGCGCAGGAGCAGTAAGTCCATGTCATTAAGCACAGCTGTGACTGGACACGCAGCGCGGGCCCCCCTTCAGCGTCGCTGGGCCCCAGCCATATACAGAGGCGCAGGCGCCTCAATCATCATGGTACAGATGGCCTGTTCTCTGTACTATTCGGCCCGGTTCACACGGCTTATTGCCGACGTAATTGCGGGGACGAATTTTGCTAGCATTTACGCCGGCTCCGTGCAGCGGGGGCGGGGCGGGAGGCCGGAAGCTCGCCGGCCCAATAGACATACATTATCCACGGCGCGTATCCCGCCAGGATAATGTGCATGTCACTTTCTCCCCCCTGGGCGTATTCGCCAAGTAGGGAGGAGAGACGGAATCCATAGTTCTCTATGAGAACTGTGGATTACCGTAATGCCTGGCACGGATTTCAGCCGCCGCGCAATACGGCTGAAATCCGTGCCAGAAATAAGCCGTGTGAACGAGGCCTTACTATGAAGCAAGGGGGCGGTACCTGCCGGTGGTGGCGGGGCCCCCTTGCTTCACAGACTGGCCGGGCCCGGTACAGAAGTACTGCCTGTATCCCCCTAATGGCGGCCCTGAGTTACACAGGTTGTATCCTCTGACCCTGCATGCTATGTTCTAATATCTTATGACTTTGTAAAACAATAGTTTTCTGACCTCTGTGGGCCATCAGTTGGTTATTCAGATAGTTGTAGCTTCTGACTGCATTGCAGGTCCATTTTGTCCTGCTCTGCTTCAATGAAGCCAAAAGCTTGTTTCGCTCCCTCAGTCTTTCTGCTTTTAATTAGTACACTTTGACTGTCACCTGCTCAGGATTCTAGTGGAGTCCAGCTTTGCCTTGCTTTGCATTTGATATACTGCTGTGCCACCATGTGGTTGCTGTTGTTACTGCTTATGTCTTACATATATAATTATTTTACATTTATGTATATATGTAAGATTCAGCAGTTTAGGTCAGACCGAGGGATATCTGAAACAAACATGCACTATGTATATAAGCAATAACAACAGTGACCCCATATATCCTGCTGTCATTATAATTTAAAAAGAGAAAACACAGTAGTTTGACAATAAATGGCTTGACCCAACCATGAACCATGAGTGGAAAAAATTTTTTAGTTTTATCGTATATATTCTCTGAAAAAAGGCCAAGAGAGTAAAACATTTCTGCAGGAGTATGTAAACTTTTGAGCACAACTGTAGTGATATTATTCATTAGTATTTAAGATGGCAATATTAATTTGTATGTGTAAGGTTACGTGATGATGTATAAAAGCATATTCAATTAACACCTGTAGGCAGCAACCCAAGAGTGTGTCCTGGGGTAACTACTATCACCATCATCCTTAACACCTGTAGCATTTTCCTCTATTTTCAGTGTGTGCATGATCCCAGGTTGGTAAGAGAGTGCTAAGCCATTGTGACATAACAATTAATCCCAGCCTCTCCTCTGCTCCCATGGGACACCATATATCTTTTGGTGTCACGTGAACAGTATGAGCCTAAGGGTATGTTCACATGGCTTATTTCAGGGTGTATTTCAGGGTGTAATTGTGCTGCAATGTGCCCCAAAATACCCCCTGTAATTACGGTTATCATAGCTCTCTTAGAGAGCTATGATTACCTGCCGTCTTCCCCTGCCGTTTCGATGAAATTGGGGGCCAATATGCAGCAGGTTTGGGATAATGAAAGAATTTGAATGTGGGCCCTAGGGGGCCATGGATTAATGGCCTGAGCAGCTGGTTTAGGTTCCCCAATATGCTAAAAACCAGACTTTTTTAAATATCTGGGTTAAAGGTGGTTTAATCTAGGTAACAGTGATTAAAACATAGTATCTTTCCATTTATTTTTTAATAAAATATTTAACAATGTAAAACTAAAACCAAAATATTTTTTAACTATATAAATAGTAAAAAGATTAAAACAGAAAAGAGAAGAAATCAAACCTAGTAAACAATTTTTTTCTCCACTGTATTTACCAAGGAAGATGACCTTCCTGTTGACGAACAGAGGGGTGAGGTAATCTCCACCTTAAGGCCGTGTTCACACGGCTTATTCCCGACAGATTTGTGATCCGTATTGAGCTCACAAATCCGCCGTGAATAAGGGGCGGGATGGGGGCGGAGCCGGAGCGCGGCGGGGGCGCCGCTCCCGGCCCCATAGACAATGCATTGTTTACGGCACGTACGTGCCGTAAATAATGTGCATGTCAGTTTCTCCCCGCCCGGCGGATTCGCCGAGCGGTGAGGAGCGACGGAATCCACTGTTCTCTATGAGAGCAGTGGATTACCGTAATGACAGGGACGGATTGGCGCCATACTGCAGCGCAAATCCGGCGCGGAGTACGGCGCCAATCCGTGCCCAAATAAGCCGTGTGAACGAGGCCTAAATGTTTCTTGTCTAACACAGGAAGACGTACAGCTCCATTTTAAGAAGAATAAAAAAGACAAATCACCAGGTCCTGATGATATACACCCCCGTGTCCTAAGGGAGTTCAGTAATGTGATAGATAGGCCCCTATTTTTAATATTTATGGACTGTATAATAACAGGGTATGTCCCAAGGAATTGGCACATAGCAAATGTGGTGCCAATATTCAAAAAGGGGTCAAAAAGTGATCCAGGAAACTATAGGCCAGTAAGTTTAACCTCTGTTGTAGGTAAAATTTTTGAAGGTTTTCTAAGAGATGCTATACTGGAGTATCTCACTGAAAATAAATGTGTAACGCATAGGTTTATGAAGGATCAGTCCGGTCAAACTAATCTCATCAGCTTCTATGAGGAAGTTAGTTCTAGACTGGATCGTGGTGAGGCATTAGATGTTGTATATCTAGATTTTTCTAAAGCATTTGATACTGTGCCACATTAAAAGTTGGTAAGTAAAATGAGAATGCTTGGACTGGGGGAAAATGTGTGCAAGTGGGTAAGTGTCTCAGTGATACAAAACAAAGTGTGGTGACTCATGGTACATACTCAGACTGGATCCCTGATCTTACACATGGATTGCACAGTAGAATATCGATCTTTGCAGATCATACTAAGCTCTGTAAAGTAATCAGCACAATAGAGGATAATGTTTTATTACAAAGGGATCTGGATGAGTTGGAGGCCTGGGCTTAGAAATGGCAGATAAGGTTTAACACAGATAAATGCAAGTTTATGCACAAGGGAAGGAAAAATCCATTCCATGATTACATATTAAATGGAAAAATGCTGGGTAGGACTGGAAAAGGACTTGGGAATCCTGGTGGACAGTAAACTTAATTGTAGCAGCCAGTGTCAGGCAGCAGCTGCCAAGGCAAACAGGATTATGGGGTGTATTAAAAAGGGCATGGATGCACATGATGAGACCATTATTCTCCCATTATACAAGTCACTAGTTAGACCACACATGGGTTATTGTGTACAGTTTTGGACATCAGTTCACAGGAAAGTCATTGTAGAGCTCGAACAGGTACAAAGGTGGGCAACAAAAATAATAAAAGGAGTGGGTGGACTGCAATACCCAGAAAGATTAGCAAGATTATGGTTATTTAGTTTAGAGAAAAGACGGCTTCGGGGGGACATAATAAATATGTATAAATATATTAAAGATCAATAAAGAGATCTCTCTCAAGATCTATATATATCCAGGACTGTATAGAGAACAAGACGGCATCCTCTATGTCTTGTGGAAAGAAAGTTTCTACATAAACATAGAAAGGATTCTTTACTGTAAGAGCAGTGAGACTGTGGAACTCTCTGCCAGAGGAACTTGTTATGGTAAATTCACTAACAGAGTTCAGAAAAGGTCTGGATGCATTTCTAGGTGCAATTTATAACCGTTTGTGTCTAGGTTTGGGAAGGGTCGTTGTTTCAGGGATTTATTTGATTCCCAGATTGGGTCGGGAAGGAATTTTTTCCCTAAAATTGGGACAATTTGGGCTTCTACCTCAGGGGGTTTTTTCCCTTTTCCTCTGTTCAGCACTTTACACAAAGGCTAAAACTGGATGGTGTCTTTTTTGGCCTTCAAATATGAAAAAAAAAAAAAACAAAATTTAATCTTAGAAAGGGCCAAAAAAACTTATCGTAATGGAGGGCCCTGGATAGCATAAACGGTGATAAATTCTTAAAAAATAAAAGTACACAAACTAAATAAAATATTTGAAAAAAGCTTTCCCAATAGTACGAAAAATTTAGGAAAAAAATTTTGGGGTTTAAAAATTTGAAAATTTTTTTTTAATCCAATTACCTTCTCTACCCTTATAGTTTAAATTACTGGAAAATAAAAAAAAATTTTTTGTAAAAATTAAATATTTTAAAGGACAAGACAAAATTTTATCCGCTCATAGAAAAAGGAGTGGAGTGTACCAAAAAGGAATCAAACTTGGGAAAACCAATATCAAAAAAGTTTTTTTTTCTAGTAAATCCATTAATAATAAACATGGTCTCGTAGAAGGCTTTCACCCCTGTGGAGGGAAATAGGTGAAATGTGTGTCAGTATACAAAAAGAAACCAAATTTTGAATCAAATCCCAATAAGATAAAGTTTACAAAATAAAGGGTTTTTTCCCCAATTGCGTAGCCACCATGTGGTTTATTTGAAAACCTGCATGAATGTACAAATCTTAGTGGGGAAGCAGTTAAAAAAAAATAAAAAACCGCTTATGAACATTTGGCTGGGATTAAAAAACAATTGCAACCGTCAGGCGCATTTCAAACATTTCTTAAAAAAAACTTTTAAGGGTTTTATTATTTTTTTGTTTCCATGTCAAGAAAAGGTTGTAAACCCAAGGGGAGGTGTTTGGGAGCACTTGGTCCGATGCGGGAACCTTTTGGATTTGGGTTTGAAAACCAGACCCCAAAAACGGATTTAATTATATAACGATTTATTGTATATATATTAGGTTTAAGCCATCCCTTTAAATTGTTTGTTGTGTGTTGTTGTTTTTAACGAGTTATGCAATAATCTGATTGCTTTATCCGGAAATGACGTATGAAAACCCCCCCATATCGTTATATTTGAGTTTTGTAGATTTGTGTTATGCTGGGAAAAAGGGCAATATGCCCGAACGGTTAGCTCTGCCTCGCTACTTTTATTTTATCCCTTTTGTACCGAATCCTTTTAAAAATATCCCGATTTTTGCACGAAAGCTGGATTGGGGGAAAATTTTTCGGTTCCTTTTTTTTTTTGTTTTTTTTATGGAGTTCCGTTTGGTCGGGGCCAAATCAATCCAAGAAAGGGAAGGTTTTGCGCGGCGCTTGAAACAGGTGGAATAGAGCTCTAATGAAAAAAGGGAAGGTGACCCAACCCTAATTTCTATGTTCGTATTGTTTTATTAAGATGACCATTTAAGGTGGCCCCTCCAATATTTTGCAATCATTTGTCTTTCCACCGTAAAATTGGGGAGGTACAAGGGATTTAAGTTTGGATTTTTTTTTTGCATCTTTTCAAGTCCTACTTTTAAACACAGCATTTTTATTGCTGCATGAAAAATCCTCTTTTTATATGGCAAAAAAAGCAAATTGGAACAAGTTTCGGAATGGGCTTGAAACCCCATTGAAAAAAGGATCTAAAACATTGTAATTAAATTAGAAAAATCCAAAGATGAAATGAAACTATGGGGGGCCGGAACTCTTTTAAGCATTTTTGGAAAGAATTATTCCGAGAGGATACGTCTTAAAAGGTACCTACGTTTATTTATACAAACGACTTATGTTAAAATGGAAACCAAGTTTTATCGGAGTGTTCATTGCAGTTAATGAGTTAATATGAATTTGAAAGTGATAAATTATTAGATTTGGAAAAATGAAAGAAAAACAAAACAAAAATTATCAAAATTTAAAAAAGATCAAAACAAAATTACAAAGTGATGAAAAACAAAAATCAAAAATAAATTGAGAAGATTGAGAAAATAATTATGGCACTAAGAAAAATAAATATAAGAGACTTGGGGGGATTAAATAACAACAAAGTATATCCCGGGCTTTTGAATATAGCTTATAGACCCATACAAAGGTATCTTCATACAAAAAATTTTCAGAAATAGAAAAGAAGTTAGTTCTCTGATCAAAAACGACGGGAAATGAGACATAGAGTAGAAAATTAAAGCAGTAAAGGGGCACAAAACAAAAACAAAAAAAAAATCCCGAGGAACAGGAGAAGCATAAAACATAAAAAAAAGGGGGAGAGGACGAGGATACATGA
This sequence comes from Phyllomedusa bahiana, assembly GCA_025379985.1. NCBI lineage: Eukaryota > Metazoa > Chordata > Amphibia > Anura > Hylidae > Phyllomedusa > Phyllomedusa bahiana. Next base: position 49,221 of record JAODAL010023778.1, on the reverse strand, counting down.
ACAAAAAGACCCCGACCAAAAAGAATGGAAAAAAAAGAAAGTAAACAAAAAAGAAAAAATATTTGTTTGTATGCTACTCCTTATGTTTAACAGCTGCACAAGGTCAGGTATTAAAAAAGGACTAAAATTTTATTCCAAACTAGATTTGCCTGTTTGTATCTTTTTAGAGGGAATGATGTGAAAGTTTTTGGACTGTTAAAAAACATTTCTTTAAAGTAAAGTTATTAAAGGGAGTAAGTAATGGAAATTGTGTCAACAAATAGGGGAAATAAATTTAATGCCCTTATGTTTATAGAACAGAGGAAATTGAATGCTTGAAAGAAATGGAAGATTTTTTGGTCACAAAAAAAATAGTGCAAGTGATATAGCCAACAGACAGTAATTCTTTTTTTTAAACCCCATTAAACCCAGAGTTGTGTTATGGACGCCTTCCCGGCTACCTGGAGCGGGACCCCATCAAATTATATAATGAAAGGGGGGTAAAGCAAAGAAAATTTTTAAGAAAAAATCTCAAAATGAGGAATTTAAAGCTTAAGGGGAAATTTAAGGATAAATCAAAACTGGTAATCAAAAAAAAAGCAAAGGGGGATGTTTAAAAACATTTTGGATGCGGTTATTCAGATACAAATGAAAAAAATTCTAAAAGAGAACAAACTATCGCCAATTAAAATCAGATCCCACAAAAAAATATACAAGCAAAAATTCACAAAGCTTATGGAGGAGGGTTAAGATTAGGCGCTTTTAACACAAAAAAAAAGTATTTTTAAAAGGGGTTTAAAAAAACCCGGATCCCCCAATATATGGTATCCCAAAAAATTCATAAGGATGTTTTCCCTCCCCCCTTTTCGTTATAATTTCAAGTAAAGTTTGCATTGGAGAGCGCCTGAGTCTTTGGGAAAATAGGTATCTTAAACCCATTGTCCAAACTCACCTGGTACTGAAATGTTTCCCCTGTTCTGGGTCTTTAAAGAAGTCAATTGGGCATCCAGTTACACTTGGCTTGTTTGGACATGAAAGCCTTTATTCCAAAATACCCCAATATCTAGTTTTTGTTGCTTTACAAAAACATTTGCAAAGACACAGTTTTATGATGAAGGTTTTAGATTTTATTTTAGAAAGCGTGGTTTTTTTTTACAGAACAACTATTTCTCTTTTGTAATGGCTTTTTTCATCAAAAACCGGGGCTCCCCTTTGGGGGGCCATTCTTCGCCACGATTTCAAATTTTTTGTTTTAGGGGGGGGAAGCCAATTTATTTTTGGGACAAAATCCCCCTTTGTTCTGATAACTCTGGTATGGGGGATATATAGATGGTGTTAATGTTTTTGGGAAAAAGAATGGCGTCCCTACGGTTTTTCACCTATGTAATGGCAATTATTTTAATTTTTTTTTACACAACTGTCCCAGAAAATAAAAATTCCTTTCTTGATTTGGAATTAGAAAGGGGTGGAAAAAACAAGAAAATAAAAAAAAAGATTTATGCAAGCCAATTAGCGGTAACACGCTTTTAAGAGGGAGACAGTAACCATTCTAAAATAGTTTAATGCCTCCAGTGGGAGAGTTTATAAGGGGCACGCAGGGCTTGTTCGAAGAAGAGGATTTTTAAAAAAGGGAAGTGAAATGTTTTAATGAAAAAATTAAAAACAAAGAGGATACAAAACAAACAAATAATAAAAGCTAAAATCAAAACCCAAAAAAAAGAACACAAAAAACAATTATTTAAAACCCCAAAAATGTTAAAATTGGGTTAAAAAATTTTTAAAAAAATTTTTTTAAACCAATTACTTCTCTACCCCTTTTAGTTTGATTATGGAAAATCAAAAAAAAAATTTTTTAAAATTTTTAATATTTAGACAAAACAAATTTTATCCAGCATCATAGAACAAGAGTGAGATGTGTACCAAAAAGGAAAAAAAATATCGGAAACCCAAATATCTAAAAAAGGTTTTTTTTAGTAAATCTTAATATAAAACTGGCTCTCGATAGAAAGGGTTTCACCCCTGTGGAGGGGAAAAGGGTATGTGTTTCAGTGTACAAAGAAAGTAACCACATTTGAATCAAATACCAATATAGATAAAGGGGGGGGGGGTTTTCAAAAAAAGGGTTTTTTTCAATTGGATAGCCCTAGGGGTTTACTTGATACCTGCATGAATTAACAAATTTGTAGGAAGTTGTTAGAAAAAATTAAAAAAAGGCATATATGACATTTGGTGGGATTAAAAACAATTTGCACACAGTAGGGGCAGTCAAACATTTTTTAGAAAAAATTTGGGTACTTACTTTTTTCTGTTTCCCTGTCCAAAAAAGGTTGCTAACCCCAAGAGGAGGTGATTGGGAGACTTTGGGCCGCATGGGGAAAACCTTTTGGATTTTTGGGGTTTAAAAAAACCCGGCCCCAAAAGGGTTAATTATCGTAACGATTTATTGTTTTATTTAGGGTTTTAAACCATGATGTTTAATTTTATGTTTTGTTTGTTTTTTAAGAGTTTTGAAATAATTGATTTCTTATCCCGGAAATGACGTTGAAAAAAGCCCTATAGTTTATTTTTAGCATTCGTCAGATTTGTGTTTCTGTGAACAAAAGGGGAATATGCAATATGCCCCAAACGTGTTGCTCTGCCTGTAACTGTTTTTATCCCCTTTTTTACCCAATCCCTTTAATAAATTGCCGATTTTTTCACGAAAATGGGTTGGGGAATTCTTCGGTTCCCTTTTTGTTTTTGTTTTTTCTTATGTAGGGGCTGTTTGGTCGTGGCATTCAAACCCCAAACAAGGAAGGATGCGGGCGTTTAAAAGGTGGAATAATATCTAATGAAAGAAGGAAGGTGAGCCAAAGCCTAATACTTCTATGTTCGCTATTAAAGGAATAAACAACTTAGAAACTGGAGAAAACCAAAGCGTTTAAAGTACTAAAGTAGAAATATAGTGAGGAGGTATTAAAATTTGACAAAGAGAAAAATAAATTGAGTAAAAGGCAAATAAAAAAGAATGAAACAGAGCAGCTCATTGCCATAGACAGCAAAAATAACCCAAATATACATTTTAATTACTTAAATAGAAAGAAAAAAATCTATCAAAAACTGAAAGTGTTGACCCCTCATAAGTACTCTGGGTGTAATGATGGAGGAGGAGGAATCGGAGGAAAAGGCAAGTCTATTAAATGCCTTCTTTACTGTATTTACACATAAGGAGACACCAGTATTTTAAGTGGCACATGGTAGCTGTGGGGCCCATTTCACTTTTTGACAAGATGACAGGATTAGAAATAATGTAAATTCTTCATAGAATGTCACCTACTTAACCCAGCAGGAGGTGCAGCGTTGTCGTAAAAGCAGGAACTATAACACTGTAGTAACCACGTAATGGCTTCTGGATAATACTTAAATTATTTGTACTAACGACTTTTTTACATTAATATTCCACTTCAGATGTGCACAATGAACATTTTTCAACATCATCTCTGCTCATGGTTAAAATGGCACTTCCTGACTTCTAAATTTGCTCAAATATAATGTCCAGAGTCTCCTGAATTTGCTTTATTTCTAATTGAAATAAGCAATATTCCACTGTTAAATAGGACAGTGGTGTGTCATATCCTTCATGATCTAGACTGGTCATCACCAAACCCTGGAAGTCCAGAGATACCCTTCGATTTCGGAAGTTTTCGAAATAGTGTCTACAAATTGTATGTACGAAAAAATATTAGCATATCGGGCAAGAAAGGCCTCCAAATTTTTCTCACTGTGTTCTTCGTGCATTGCTGTCAACCCTTTCTTGAAGAATTGAGTTCTCTATAGCATTTCCTCTCAAATGTCCAAAGGTGCTAGGCGACATTTCAAGCTCTGATTGGAACTTTTGGGATACCAGTGTGACTTCTCCCCCCCTCTCTTTTTATTCCCTATCTTTCTTTCCTCCTCCTTCTTCAGTTTATTTTATATTCCCTCAAGATATTTCATGTTTTCCTATTGGTTAACTGTTCTTGACAACTAGGTGATATCTTTGATTCGCTGAACACAATGTCTTTTCTTTCTTGATTACATCTGTTATAAATAGACAAACATTGCTAATGTTCTTATGCTTTAATACTTGCTATCCTATTACCAATGTATCTACTTCAATACTTGATGCTTGTAGTTTTATTGCCATTATATATCTGCTTCAATATTTGATATCTCATTGTCATATCTATCACAGGTTGTCCGCATGTTTTGTTGTTGATTGAAAATCTTTAATAAAAATTCATTGATGAAAACAATGGCACTTCCTTTCAATTAATTTTGTCAAAGAACATTGACTTTCTAAATTACTAATTGTTCTTATTACAATTTGTACTAAACAAATATAAAAGTGTAGCAGAATGATTATTTGTACAGACACAGTATGTTATGCAAACATTGTAAAATTTTCTCCAGCATTACATAAACAGAAGTCCTTTGCTGTCATCTGCTGTTCAAAATGAAGTATGCACATTTCTAAATATCCATAATAACTACACCTTAGTACTATAATTTTATTTGTAAACATTATACAATAAAATTATGCTCCTGCTTTTTTTCCTCAATAGTCACAGTTTTTGGTACTGTCAATATAATAACACATGTGAAAGCTCTCAATACTATAATTCATGCTAACTCCTTCCAACAGCACCAATTTTTGTTTATGTCGCCTTCGTTTTCTCCTACTCACTTTCCAAGAGCTATGACTTTTTTATTTTTCCATCTACATAGACATATGATGGTTTGCTTTTTTGTGGGATAAAAAAAAAATGCAGTGACATGCTAACTTTATTCTTTGGGCATTTTTTTTTTTTTAGTTTTACAGTATTTGTTATGTTTTAGTGTTTTTTTTTAAATTAATCTAAAAGTTATATTTCTATGATTTGTGTTTTGGCGCCATCTTCTATGACCAATAACTTTTTTTATTTTCAATCTATGGATTTGAGTAAGGGCAAATTTTTTGGGGTGACATGTAGTTTTTTGATCACTTTTCAACCAATTGTTGGGAAAAGCAAAGTGACCCCAAAAAAACCCTGCAATTTTGGTGGGGTTTTTTGTTTACTGTATAGGATAAATAATGTTATATTTTAATCAGACTTTTATGGACATGGTGATACCAATTATGTTTAAAGGGGTATTCCCATCTTATTGATTAGCTTTAAACATGTAGGCAAGGGTAAATAAAGACCATTATCAAATACATTGCTGTTCCAATTTTGCTTAACTTCAGAGTTAGAGCTGTTCTTATCTCCTGCTGGTTTACATAAGCTTCTCTGGCTACCCATCACCTCTCTCTGCTCTAGCAGTGGCTGTACTGGTGATGTCACTCCCTGCGGTGTGTTATCCGTCTCTCTTAGTCTCTGCTCCTATCGTTCTAATGAGAAAAACTTTAACCCGTTGATCTGGGAGCAGCATTGTGCCATCCTGTTTGGTCTGACAGAACCCATTTATGAGTAATTACATCAAATAAATCAGTCACTTAGCAGCTAACAGTATGTCTTGCAAAATGTAAGTTTGTCTCTCTCACTAGATGCTCTGCTAGCTCACATTTATTTGAAAGAAAGAAAAACAGGCAGCAATGAATGCAATAATACTGCAAGAATTGTCCATCTATAAATACGACCAATAAGTTTCATCCAATAAAACCTACAGTTGAAGCCAGAAGTTTATATACACTATATAAAAAGACACATATGCATGTTTTTCTCACTATCTGACATAAAATCAGAATAAACATTATCCAGTTTTAGGTCAATTAGGATTACCAAAATTATTTATATTTGCCAAATGCCAGAATAATGAGAGAGATTTTTTACGGCACTTTTATTACTTTCTGCAGAGTCAAAAATTTACATACACTAGGGTTACTCTGCCTTCAAACACTTTGTGACAGCCCATATAATGACATCATGTCTTTGGAAGCTTCTGATTATTGGCAAGATCTGAGTTAATTAGAGACACCATTGTGGATGTATTTTAAAGCACACCAGAAACACATTGCTTCTGTGTATAACATCATGGGAAAGTCATAGAATTCAGCCAAGATATCAGGAAGAGAATTGTGGACTTGCACAAGATCATCCTTGGGTACAATTTCCAGATACCTGAAGGTGCCTTGTTCATCTATACAAAAAATTATACACAAGTACAAACAAGTTGGAAATGTCTAGCCATCATGCCGCTCAGGAAGGAAACAGGTTCTGTGTCTCATAGATGAATGTGCTTTGGTCCAACATGTGCATATCAACCCAAGAACAAAAGCAACAGACTTTTTGAAGATGTTGGCAGAAGCTGGTAAGATTGTGTCATTTTCCACAGTGAAAAAAGTAGTGAATCAACATGGGCTGAAAGGCCACTCTGCCAGGAAGAAGCCGTTACTCTAAATATATAAAAGCCAGATTAATGTTTGCAAATGCACACAGGAACAAAGACCTACATTTTTGGAGACATGTCCTGTGGTCTGACGAAAAAAAAAATTAAACTGTTTGGCCATAATGACCATCGTTATGTTTGGAGGAAAATTAGAAGCTGCAGGAGGGACTGGTGCACTTCACAAAATAGATGGTATCATGAGAAGAGAAAATTATGTGGAAAAACTGAAGCAGCATCTCAATACATCAGCCAGGAAGTTAAAGCTTGGACAAAAATGGGCCTTCCAAATGGACAATGACCTGAAGTATACTGCCAAACTGGTTACAAACTGGCTTAAGGAGAACCAAGTCAGTGTTTTGGAGTGGCCATCACAAAATCCTGATCTCAATCCTATTGAAAATTTATGGGCAAAGCTGAAAAGGCAGGTGCGAGCAAGGCGACCTACAAACATGGCTCAGTTACACCAGTTCTGTCAAGAGGAATTGTCCAAAATTCCTACCACATATTGTGAGAAGCTTGTGGAAGGATATCCAAAACGTTTGAACCAAGTCATACAGTTTAAGGTCAATGCTACCAAATATTAATGAAATGTATGTAAACTTTTGACTTTGCAGAAAGTAATAAAAATGCCTTAAAAATTCTCTCTCATTATCCTGGCATTTGGCAAATATAAATAATTTTGGTAATCCTAATTGACCTAAAACTGGTATGGTTTACTCTGATTTAATGTCAGATAGTGAGAAAAACATGCATATGTGTCTTTTTATATAGTGTATGAAAACTTCTGGTCTTACCTGTATGAAGAGTTTTTGATTTAATATCCTTTGGAATTTAGAGACGACTTTGTTATTTACCTTTTGGAGTGCCCATTTGGCCTACAATATGTGGGTCGCACAACACAAAAAATTCCAGAAAATTATAGGTACAGTAAACACTAATGTAATAGAATGAGAAAAAACATCCTACATATCGTCTCCCGTCAGTTCTCTGAATGTTATGCTCTCAACGATACTAAACTAATGGCGACAATCATAGACCAAATTTCTATACTGGTACCTAATAAAATAGAAATGCTTAACAGAAAGCAAATGTTTTGGTTCTGTGTGATACAAACTTTGTCCTCATATGACTTGATTGAAGCAACTGAAGTCATACAGTAGAAAACTAATTCAAAATTGTTAGCCCGACCACCGTAACATATATCTCTTTGTTTGCTGATTACTGGAGCACTAGAGATGGGAGGCGGCCATCCTGTTTCCAGTTTTGGGTATATTGTTATTCTAGGGAGTCATTCTGTAATGTACCATTTGTTTTCCGTTGAATTTCCGCTAAACTAACATTGCAAATATTTATCTAAATTATCAGAAATGAAATCCTTTAAAAATTCTAAATCTTCCTTATTCATAACAATACTATTTATTATAGAATATAATAAAATAATATAGCAAAGAAAATTATTTAAACATTTTAAAAATGTGAACACTAGAACACATAAACAGTTTTAGTGTGTGGAACTTAAGTGACACCTAGTGACCATTACGTAATACTGCTGGGTAATTCCTCGGTAACGATTTATAGATTGTAACAATAAAGCATTACAAAAATATATGTAATTTTACATATTTTTTTACATTTTAAATTGTTAAAATATTTACCTATTCTTTCTTCTTGTATGACTTTGAATTTGATATGTGTTTTTTTATTTTAATTGCGTAACGATATATGAATCTGACTAATTACGTTTTTAGAGCCTGCTATTTAAACCACGACACGTGTTATGATGAACCTGAGGAAGTCTTGTTTTAGATGAAATGCATAGTTCCATAATAAATACCGTTTATTAAAATATTTAAGGTTTTTGCGCTATATGTCTGGATAACGCCCATTCGACTGAATTGCCTCAGTGGACGTGAGCTAGTTCATCAATTAGAACAAAGCCATTTTTGAAGCTCACATTTATAAGGTAAAAAAACTTGTTTAAATCCAACAAAATATATCCAGAAAAAAGGTAGGCTGTATAAGGACAAAATCCAGGTGTGAGGTCACTGTCTCTGATAATCCCTATACTAATACCTACCTAACATAGTACAGAAAACATCTTCCTAATAAGGACAGTCCTATCAGGAACCTTGGACTAATAAGCCCTAATACACACTTGGTTAGTAGGTTAAATGTTAGTAATACACAAAAATTATACAGGTCAGGAATTACCAATACCAGTCCTAGATACTCTCAAGTCCAGGTATTCCAATCTGAATGATGAAAATCAGATCCCAAAACCTGGGCACAATCATATCCATGTATGAATACATTATGTAATTACATTTTTCAAACCCAACGCGTTTCCTTCCAATATAATTATACACATGAATTCATCAGGGGAATTACTGGAACTTATCAACAAAATATGTGTACACTGTTAAATGCTGCCAAATAATAGTAGAAAAAACTTGGTATGATTATCCAAATACACAGTATTAATATCATCACTGCTGAGGATACAATAAATCACGTGTGTTAAGCATAAAAGTCCTACATACCAAAAATGCAGCAGTGGCCATTAATGTGAGAGATTAACTACCAGTTACACCTTCATAGACAGCACATATATCCAAAGTATAATAAATACTGAATCCCATTAGGATGTGGTGAGGGGGTTCCGATTTGTGGTATAACTCTCCTCAGTTAAAGACAGACTTGAGCTCACTTTTATAGCCAGACATCCTGCTTGGACAGTGTCATTGTTTTTCACAACCCTCAATCAATAATGTGTCGGTAATAGGGTCAGCAAGAAAAAGGAGCTCGCAGAGCTGAAATATCAGTTACTGCTGTAGAACCACCCACAGTCTCAACAGGAAGTATGAGCCTAACGAGGCTGTGAAGAGTGAAAAGAGATGGAACAACCCCTTTATCTTTGATTTTATTTTTCCAAAGAACAAAAGGAGGTATCTATGATTTTTTTTTTACTTGTATTTTTAGTTCTCCTTGGGTACGTGACCACTAGGAGGCATGATCTCTTGTACACTGTTCTGCAATAGTAATATATTGCAAAACAGTATACAATAATGGCTCTCCTATTACACTCTATGTCAAAGTGTAACAAGAGTAGTAAGCTGGCAACCATGAGGCCTACATTAGTCCTTCCGGCTGCCATGAAAACTGATCAACATCTTGCAATCTTTTTTTCGGGGGAGCAACCATCTCTTAATCTATTACATGCTATGGTCACAGAGAAACTGGAAACTACAGAATTACCTACTATCCATGTCAGATCCTACCTCAACCCTTCTGCTCCTCTTGCATCTGTCAATTTCCATATTCAACACCCATTCCTTCCACAGAGGAGGCCTATCACTTTGTGTACCTCAATTTTCTTACTCCAAAATTCCTCAGAACCTCACAGTGCATTCCCCCTAGAGCCTCTGCTAACATGTCTCCCTACCCCTCCATTGTAGTGGCTTGCCCTTGGGCCCAGACTCTTGGGGGCCAAAACATTTTGTATAGAAGATCCTTACTGCTGTTCTTGTAAGAGGTGGCTTAATTTGTTTTACAACAGTAGCACATGCACTTGATGGTTACAAACATACTGAGTGGCACAATAAGCTTGATGGTTGCAGGTCACACTTACTATTACAAAATGCCTGAATAACTTAACTCTCATATTCTCTTCTGTGCTGTCTTTTTCAGGACCTGGAGATGACACAATCTTCTGTAAGTCGGCATAGAGTCAGGTTGTTCTCAAAGTCGCTGCAGTCTTTTAACTATCCTACAGTGCCATTGTGGATGCTACATGCAGTTTGGTTAGGATGGGCTTGGGTCTACACAACTTAACGATTTTTAACAAAACCTTTTTGTTAACATTACCAACATGCCCTCCATGTTGTAACTGCAACAGTCAATTAGCTCGTAGTTTCATTCATTCTAAACTAGGGTAAAAATTCTAGATAAGAAACTACTACACTTAGCGAAGTACATTTCCCTCTAGTCAATACATGAAGCAACCAAGACACACAACTTGGTTATCGCTAAAAGCTTCCTTTTGTTTTGGAGGAGCATGATGCACAGTGTGCAAATACATGTATAAAACAAGTGTTTTAAAAAAAACATGGAAAGGGACTTTTTTAAAATATAAACACATTTATTAATTGCAGTATACATCACGCAGTATATGTAATTAACTGCACGCAATGTAAAAAAATGCATGTGGGATGCACAGTACGCAAAATAAAAAATCGCATAGCGGAACACATCAAAGGGATAGAAAATAAGCAAGTATTTAAATCTGATGCTGTCAAACATTTTGTGAAGGAGCATCAAGGAGACACAAGCTATTTCTCTTTTTTCGGGATTGTATCAGTTAATAAACCACAGAGGGGAGGTGATTGAAACCAGTAGGTTAAGGTCCGTGAGGCATTCTGGATTCTAAACTTGAATACCAGGGTGCCCCACAGACTTAACCATAGGAATGTTCTGATGTGTAAATACACTGCTCAAGAAATAAAGGGAACACTAAAATACCACATCCTAGATCTCAATGAATAAAATATTCCTGTTGCAATTCTTCATTCATTACATAGTGGAATGTGTTAAGAACAATAAAACATAAAAATGATCTTTGAAAATCAAAATGAATATCCCATGGAGGTCTGGATTTGGAATGATACTCAAAATCAAAGTGGAAAATCAATTTCAGGCTGATCCAACTTCAGTGGAAATGCCTCAAAACAAGGAAATGAAGCTAAGTAGTGTGTGGTGGTCACGTGCCTGTATGACCTCCCTACAATGCTTGAGGATGCTCCTGATGAGGCGGGGGATGTTCTCCAGAGGGACCTCCTCTCAGACCCGGATTAAAGCATCAGTCAACTCCTGGACAGTCTGTGGTGCAATGTGGCATTGGTGAATGGAATGAGACATGATGTCCCAGATGTGCTTGACTATATTCAGGTCTGGGGTATGTGCAGGCCAGTCCATAGCATCAATACCTTCATCATGCAGGAACTGCTGACACACTTCAGCCACATGAGGCCTAGCATTGACCTGCATCAGAAGGAATCCAGGGCCCACTGCACCTGCATATGGTCTCACAATGGGTCTGAGGATCTCGTCCCTGTATGGTGTTGGGCTGTAACCCTTAAGGGGTTAAACCCTTAATGCCGCAGCCAGTTTTGACCTCCCTGACAGAGCCCCATTTTTTAAATCTGACGTGTCACTTTACGTGAGAATAACTTTTGATAACTTTAACCTATCTATCTGATTTGAAGACTGTTTCCTTGTGATACATTGTGCTTTAAGATAGAAATTTTGGTTCATACAATCTTTTCTTACTTGTGAAAAATATCAAAATATTGTGAAAATGTTAAAAAATATATAAATATACCATATGTCTACTGTAGGTTGGCATAATTTTTTTAATGTCTTTTTTATTTTTTTATGACATTAGGGGGCTTAGAAATTTACTAGTGTCATGGGGGACTCTATAGACGGAAGGTGGATCCTCTGGTCACCGCGGGGAGTTGGCGTGACCTACACCGGGGAGCGGAGTCTAGGGGGCTCCTTGTCTTTGCCGGAGCCCGCCGCAAAGCAGGATGGACTTTGCCGCAGGGAATCTCCCAGGTCGCTACCCCCGACGGAGGACCAAACAGTGATAGCCGAAGCAGGAGGAGTAGACACGGAGCCGACCGGAGCATGGACCCGAAGCAGAGATGAACAGACTAGGCAGGTACAGTGCGTGGCAGACGAAGGTCAGCACGATGGATGAAGGCAAGACCAGGAACACAGACGGAAAGTTAAAGGTATTCGCTAAAGAGCGCACAAGGATGTCACTAGTGAACGGACACGAACAACTGGGCACCGATGGCAGGAAGAGGAATCGCTATAAAATCTGTGTCCGAACACCATAGGTGAAAAGGGAATACCTGCAGTGCACTGGCCCTTTAAATCTAGCAGAGGCAGGAGAATACACAGCGCCGATTGAGGAGGAAGCAGGATGGAGCCAGGTAAGTATATGCAAAGCGAGCGCCGGGAGCAGCTACGCCTGTGGCCCAAAGCCCGGACCGCAGCATAAGGCGTTCTAGAAGCTGGGAGGCGAGTGCGGCCATGGTCCGGGCATAGGACTGCAGCTCGCAGTATGACAAGTGGTAATTTTTCATATTTTCAAGAAAATTTGCAACATTGATTTTTAGGGACCAGTCCAGTTCTGACATAGCATAGCTTTGAGGGGCTTGCATGATACCTCCATAAATTACTCCATCTAAGAAAGTACACCCCTGAAAGTATTCAAAACAGCATTTAGGAAGTGTATTAACCAATTAGGTGTTTCACAGAAAATAAAACAAAGTGGAGATGAAATTTCAAAATTTCACCTTTTTTGCAGATTTTACATTTTTATCCATTTTTCACTGAAACACAGTAGATGTGATCAGGGAACTGCAATGCAACATCGATTCCCCCAATTCTGCTGTTTTTAGAGATATCCCATATGTGGCCCTAGTCCTATATTTGTTTCAACAACAAGCCTCAGAACAGGAGGAGCACCTGCTGGATTTTGGAGTCTCAATTTCATTAAAATTTTCTTTAGGCGCCATTACAGGTTTGCGGACTCCCTAAAACTTAATAAACACCCATAAAAATATCCCATATTGGAAACTACACCCGTTAAGTAGTTTATCCAGGGGTTTAGTGAGTATACCGACCCCACAGGTGATTGACAAATTTTTTTAGTGCTAGGCTGTGAAAATTAAAAAAAAATTTTTTTCAACAATCTGCAATTTTAGTTGAAAATGTTTCATTTTTACAAGGAATCCTGTGAAAAAAAACACCCCAAAATAAGTTACACATTTTCTTCCAAGTTCAACAATACCCTACATGTGGGTGCAAACTGCTGTGTGGGCGAATGGCTGGGTGCTATTTGGCTTTTGGAACATAGATTTGGGTGGGTGCCATGTCGCATTTGCAAAGCCCCTTAAATATCAGAACAGGTGAAACCTTCCAGAAGTCACCCCATTTTGGACTCTACACCACACAGGGATCTCATCTAGGGGTGTATTGTGCATTTTTGGTGCACAGGTATTTCACAATTTTGTTAGCATTGGGCTGTTTTTTGAGGGATAAGTTGACGTTTTTATTGGTATCATTATTTTAGAGGACAAGGCTTTTTGCTTGATCACTTTTAAATCCGCTTTTTGGAAGTGTTTTCTTTTCTTTTTGTTTTTACAGCGCTCACCATTCAGTATACATGACAAGTTAATTTTACTCTGCGGGTTGATATGATTATGGGGATACCCAAGTTATAGAGGTTTTTTTATGTTGAAGCGCTTTAAAAAAAAAACAATATTTACACATCACTATCTTCTATCTTTTTTATTTTTCCATATACAGGGCTGTGTAATTACTTTTTTTGCGGGAAGAACTGATGTTTTACTTGTTACAACTTTATGGATTTTTATGAGTTTTTGATCGCTTTTTATTGCATTTATGTGCTGGGGGAGGAAAGAAAATCGCAATTTTTTCCAGTGTTCACGGTGCGGGTTAAATAACATGACAGATTTATGGGGTAGGTTGTTATACATGCAGGTTGAACTGCATTCAAACGACAGCAAAGGAACCATGCATCATAGAAGATATGAATATAGTGGTGTTAACTCCTTTTGTTCTGACTAAACCCTACCTTGAAGTACTCTCAAAAGGTTAAACTTTGCTTCTGACAAGAACTTAAATAGATTTAACAAGATGAAAATAGATTTACGAAACTTTTAACAGGAAAAAGGCTTTTTTTTTAACAGGACCACAGGTACAAATAAAACAGCAGATATATAGCTGAGAAGGAGCCCTGACAACAAAACTTGTATTGCAAAAGCGAATAGTCATATAGTAAAATTTAACTTTTTATGTTATTTTTAAAAAAGATATCAAGACCCACATATTTTACATGACAATACAAAAAAAGATGAAAACACATCCACCCCCCAGGGGGGAAAAGAGAAAAAAACTTGTCTTATTTGCCCCCACAAAGGGGATTTTCACGGGCCCCCTATCTATAGACAAAAGGGTGGTTGCCCCAACAAGGGCATCCCTGACTGTTATGTGGCCCTAGTAATCCCAAAATTTTTCTTTTCCCCAACATGTTTAAATTTTTCCCAAAAATTTTACGGGAAATCTCCTGGGGGAAAAACGGATAAAAAAGGCCCAAAAGGGTGCCCAAAAAAGCGGTTTTCGCAAAATGCACAATTTTAAAAATTAAACAGGAAAGTGGACAAAAAATAAACAGAGAAACAATTTTTGCAGTGTATGGCTTTGACAGTATCCCAATGGTAAAGGAATAGTAATTGCTTAGCGAAAGGAAAAAACAAAAAGGGAAAAAATTTTAAAAAATTTATTATGATCCAGCATATGGCTAAACACAGAACATTCTTAAATTTTTACACTCAACTTTTAAAATTTTTAAATATTATTTCTCCATTTATTTTTTAAATTTTTAATCCAATTTTGGATATATTTTAAATGAAAAAATGCAATTTTATATAAAAAAAATTACAAAATTTTTGGTTTTATAAAACCTTTGCGTTTTTAAAAATTTCCCCTGAAGTGTCCACACTAGTCCGTAGTGCTATTCTCTATGATCGCTGTTTCCCTTCAGCTGGACATCGTGGTCAACAGTTCTGCAGCTTTCCTCTGCAGTATATATTACATTTGTTGCTCTCCCGGATCTTAAAGCTAACAAGCTGTGATCATAGGAAAGCAAACAATTTAAAGGAAAAATTTAAACGATATTGAAAAAATTGAATATACTGATTCAAATTTTTTCCCTTTTTGGGCCTTTTTTTTTCGTTTGGAGATTTTTAAATTTTGGTCATCTGAAATTTATTGGGGGGGACAGAATTTTTTGCCTGCACTCCCTTTTTTAGCATCATTTAGAGAGGCTTTTAAAAGCAGCTTCAGGCCTAGAAAGCCGGTGAATTGATAAACCCCATTACTTCTATAGGAATTTTTTTTGGCATGCTCTCTGAAAGGGGAAAGGATCACTGGGGGGAGGGGAAGAGGGGGAACGAAAACCATCTCCTTTTGTAAATTGGCGGACCCTGTGTTATCTTTTACACTTTGGTGCCCACTTTTCGTGTAACCCCTGCTTGTACTGATCTTTGGGCCCAGACTGCTGAAAATTTTTTTACAAAAAAAGTTTAAAGGCCTATTTTTTAGGTCTAATGGTCAAAAAAAAAATGGGGAAAATTAAAAATTTTTTTTAAAACAATATTTTAAGTGATATGAAAAATTAAAAAAAACACAACCTAAAATTCTTAAATGTATTCAATATAAAAACATGAGTTAAACTATGTCATTTTTGATGACACATTTTTTGATTTAACAAAATAACAATTTAAAGCCAAAGAAACTTTACAAAAAATCAAATATAATTATGAAAAAGCTCTGCAATGTATAGAAGAAAAGTAATGGAAATTCTACAGTATTATTCCACTTAGAGAAAGCAAAGGGTTAATCCTACTCAACAGTTTTAAAAAAAAAAAAAAAACAAAAGTCTTTTGGCAGGGAAGTGGTTTTTGGGAGTTTTAAAAAAGGGAAAAACAGGCAAAATTTTTGTAGAACATCCCAACATTCCTTTATTCTAGGGGATCCTAAAATTATTAAAATTTTTTTTCCCCCCTTTTAAAAGGGCCCCTTTTAATATCAGGTATGGGCTCCATGAGCGAGGGTTAAGAAAGGGGGGTTTGGAAAAAACAGCTTCAAAGGGGCCTTGTAAAAATTTAAAACCACTGGGTTTGTTTAAAAGACAGAAAATGGAAAATCTAAAAATTTCAAGATTTCAAATTTCCCCAATATGCGATATGGGGACTTGTGTTTGTAAAGCCCCTACTTAAGAAAAGCACCCCCCTTACACTGAAAGGGGGCTTTGTTCCTTTCCGGACATAGGGGTTTTTATTATGTTTTTATTTTTGGGATGGGGGAACTTATCGCAGTTTCTGGAGCCCCAAAGGGGGCCCAAAAATTTCTCCCCCCCCTTTTTAAAAATTTCTCATAGTTGAGGGGAAAGAAATATATATTTTCTCACCCAATAAACCTTTTTTTTTAAAACATTCAGTAGTTGGGCAAAAACTTTTAAAACCTTTCTAAAAAGGCTGAAAAAGGGTTTTCCCAAAACCCCCAAAAATTTTTTGGAGTACAAAAATAACAATAATTTGAATTTAAAATTCACTACGAGCATATCGGACATCCAATTTTGCTACCTTGATCTCTCATTGCAAAGCGGGTCCAACAAAAAAAATTTTAATTGATATTTTTTTAAATAAAAATTCCCTGTGGGCAACCCCATTTTGAGGGCAGAAAGTTGTCATACTCCCAACCCCTATAAAAAACTATCCCCCCAAAAAGAATTAAATTTGGGCAAAAACAGTGTGTACCAATACCAAAAGCTTTGTGAAAGAAATTTAAAATCTAAAAGGGGGATAAAAAGAAAGGGTTTCAAAACCCCGAAAAGTTAAATACAGAAAGAAAAAAATTGCAAGAGAACAGAGAATCTTTTCTTAAAAGGGTAAAAAAGCCCAATAAATTTATATCCTCGGATATACCTGTAGTCTTTTCAACCACATATAGTCGCAACGACAATACCATTAAAAAACACCCTTATGAAAATTCCCAAACCCAAACCCAACATTTTGGGTGAAATCTTTTCCCCAAACCTTTTCTTAGGGGGGGGTAACCCATACCCCCTTTGGGAAAAAAGCAAGGGCTTTAAAAATTTACCTAGTCCCCATTGTTGGGGCATGGAACATAAAAAAAAGCGGCTCTCTCAAAAGGAAATTCTAAAGGGGCAGGCAGCAAAAACAATGATGCGCTTATGCTAAGAAAAAAACCAAAACCCTTTTCATAAATTAAAATTTTCAGAAAAGTTTTTTTAAACATTAAATATTTTAAACTTTTTAAAACTCAATACTAGTATGCATCTTTCCCCTGCAACAGGTGGGGTAAAACCCCGAGGTTGCGACGTAGCAGCTGCCCGGTGCCCTAAACGCTTAGAAGTCCCGGCCCCCGGGGGCTGCTAAACCCCATTACAACCCCGGGATTTCGGCTCCTGCGCCCCCTGCAGGAAAAAACAGTTCATGGCCCGGGGGCCGTGGAGCTGCGGGGCCCGGGCATCCTGCCCTTTAACGCCCGGGCCCTCCCCGCCCGCGCGTTCAAAGGTAGGGCCCGTCGGGGGTTAAACCGAGTGGGGCTCAGCCCCAGTGCTAATGGGGGCGGCGCGATTTACGGGCACTTTATTTGCGCCGCCCCCCCGAGCACCGAAATACCAAGAGCGGGCGGAAAGGGGGCGTTTTGGGGGGGAGTAGGGGGTTTTTTATTTTGTAATTTTTAATTTAAAACCCCCTTTCCTAATTTTTAGCCCCTAAAAAACCCCCCCAAAACCCCCCGCCCATTTTTACCCCCCAAAACCCTGCCGGGCCCTTTTATAGCCCCCCAAAACCCTTTCCCGCCCATAAATAGCCCTGCCCCTAAATATTTCCCCCCAAAAACCCCCCGCCTGTATTTAAAAAACCCCTATTGCCCCCCTTAACCTTTCCAACTTTTTATTTTAGCCCCCCAAAGCCCGCTCCCAATATTTGGTCCTATACCTACAACATTCCCTTTCCTGCCGTAAAGTAAACCCCACCGTTTCCCTTTGCCCTGCCTTTCCGTAAGGGGCACCTAAGCCTACCCTAAGGCCTGCCGGGCCTTTCATATATGGGGCCCCATAAATTTCCAAAAATTTGCCTTCCCCCATAAAGGCCCCCAAAACCCGGGCCGCCTATCCTTTTAAAGGGGTTTTGTAGCTACTTAAAATCTGCTGTCCCTTTTTGGGCCCTTTACTCTAACCCAAACCCTGTGGACTGCCTATATGGGGCCCATTGCTACCTAAAAACCCCCCCTTTGTGGGGACCCTAATTTCCTACCTAAAAACCGGGGGGCCCATCTGGGGACCCCCCTAGGGAATGGAAACCCGGGTTGCCTACAAGGACCCCATTTAGGGGCCCGGGGGGGGCCAAAGGGGTGAGGTGCTGGTAAAAGAGGGATTTTAAAATTTGTGTTAAATCCCAGGGACAGTGGGCCAGAGAAGTCATCCCTGGCAGTCTTGTCCCTTAGAAAAAAAAAAAAGGGCCCAAAGAAACAAAAAACCCGTGAAATAAAAAGACCCTTAAATACACTTAAAACAAAATATGTCTACAGGGGGCTGTTCACACTGGGATTTTCTTATGGTCCCCTGTATGGAAGTTTTTAAAACAGTCTGAAGGAACCTGTAAACACTGGTTTCTACCACTATTTGGCACATTTCGGTGGTTAAAATACAGTCGCAGACCTGTGTACACAATTTATAAACTATTTGGCACTATATGGCGGTTCAAATTTGGCTTTGGGATAATGATTTAGTAATAAAGTAGGGGTTTTTTATTTAGTCACTATGGGTGGAAATTTTTGGGCCCTGTTCCAGCGATAAAAATTAAAGGGCCTTTGTGGGAAGGGTTTTTGGTTAATGTTGGTTTTGGGATAGTGGATTTGTTTGGTTTGGGGTATGATAGGAGGGAAAAAATTTGGGGAGGTTTTTTGGGCCCCTTTTTATTTTCTATAAATTTTCTAAACTGCATGTCCGGGGAAAGTTTAAAGGGCAGGAAGGTGGGGTGAGGGTGGGTAGGGGGCCCCACCCAAAAATTGCTATGGGGCCCAGCTTCTAAATTACGACCCTGGGTCGCTTTAATCCAAATGCTATAAAAGAGGGGGCACTACCAAAAAAAATTTTAAAAAAGAATAGCTGAACATGTTTTACAAAATTGGGGCAAGGGGGGAAAAAATGTGTTGAGGGGGAAAAACCCTTTTTTTTAAAAAATTTTTCAATTTCAATTTGAAGGTTTTTTTTTTATTTTTTTTGGGGAAAAAGAAAGTACAAAAGGGTACTTTGAGGGGGGGGTTTTGGGAAAACCCCCCCAAGAGAGGCTTTTTGGATATTGACCCTAAATACAAGATATCCTAGGGGAATTAATTATCAAACGGATTTTTAAAATTATTTTTTTTAAATTTAGCCACCCCCTTTTAACCCTTTAAAAATGACAAAACAAATTTTTATAAAACCCAAAAAGCTAATTTTGGGCAGTTTTAGTACATTAATTTTCATGGGGGGATATAAAAATTTTTCAATTTTTTTATCTTTTGCAAAACCGGGCAATTTAAAGTTTATATTTTTAAAAAGGGAAAAAACCTGTTTTTTTTTGTTAAAACAAAAGGGGAGGGGGAAAAAAAAATTTATTTTTTAAATCTTTTTTTTTTTTTTTTGTTTTTAAAATTTTTTTTTTTTTTCCCATCCTTTTTTTTTTGCTGGTGGTTCTACTCACCACAAACTTTTCTTGCCCACTTTTTTCCCCAAAAAAAAATTTTTCCCTAGTGGCGCGATAAGAAACAACTAATAATTAACAAAATTAACAGTAATTATCTACATGCTTTAATAAATCATCACATTCAGTAAATTTTTTTTTCAAAAAAAAATTTTTTGTTTTTAAAAATTTACACAAACCCTTTTTTTTAACCCTTTATATTTGACCAAGAAAAAGCAAAATTTAAAATTTATTTTTAACAGATAGTTCTGTTATAGGAAAGGAAATTGGGGTTTAAGCTTTTTGTGACATTTCCTACCCATAACTTTTTGATTTTAATTTTTCAAATGTTAGATACTTCTTGGGTTTAAAATTTCCGGGAAAAAAATATTTTTGTTTTTATTGCATCTTTTTTTTGTGCGTTTTTGTTTAAAATTATAATTTACCCTTTTGGTTACCCCCAATAATTTTCTATAACCAATTATTTTCATGTCTGCCCATATGGTTTTAAGATTTTTCCCCTTTTTTTAAAACCCTTTGGAAAATATGTTAAAGTATCTTTTTCCTTTTTTGTTCAGTTAGTCCCGAAAGCCCTTTTGGGTTATTTAAATTTGTTTTTTTAGAGGTGGGTTTGGGTCTAACCCCTCCTTTGTATCCAAGGAACCACGGTCTGAAACACGTAAGCGTGTTCATATTTTTATGACATTGAAAAGGTTTCAGTAAAAGATATGCAATTTTAGGACAAGGTGCTGACTCTCCCCTACATTACTCTTGGATTTATGCAATTGGCTGAAGAGTTTGCGCTTTTGTCCCCGGGAAATTCCCCGGAAAAAATAAAACGAAGTTTGGGTTTTTTTAATTTAAGGGGGGTAAGCATGTTAGCCCTTCTTTGGGTGTTTTTTTATTTTTTATATATTTTCCAGCTATGAATAAAAGCCTGCCAAAACTTCAAGCTCTTTTTGGTTTTTTCTTCGTGGGGGCCCCTACAACTCCCAGGAAGGGCCCCCCCTTTCCATCCCCAAATCATACACTTCATGGATGGGGCCCTAGCAACCCGGGACCCTTACTTGGTTTAAAGCAAGTTGGATTACCCAAAAAATTTCAGGACTGATAAAAGGGAACCTTTTTTTATTCTGTTGGGGAATTTATAACTTTTTGAAATTTTAGTTTTTTTCAAAACTACTTCTTACCAACCGGGGGACAAATCCCTGGCCAAAAAGAAAAACAAAAACCCGAAAATATGCTTTGGGCTTTGCCACAATGATCATTCTAAAATAAAAGAAAACAAATTTGTTACCCCTTTCCCGGGTTTTTTTCTTTTGCATGAGGTTTCCCCAAGAGTCAACCCGGGGTTTAGGGCCCTTTTTCCCAAATTTTTTTGGAGGAGATAAAACCCGAGGACCTTATCAAATGAAAATTTATGAAAGCAAAAAACTGTGTTATCAAAAAAAGTTGCCCCAATATGGGTTTAAAAATGAGAAGGGGGCTATTAAACTAATCAAAGTAGCCCATTTTTATACCCACAAAACAAAATTGTGCTAAACAAAGTAGCATGATCGTGCCAAAATAAATCAATTTAAAAGGGTTAAAAACGTTTCTCCTTTAATTTTATAAAATTTTTTTAAAAAATGGGAAAGGGGACTATTTTAAAATTGTTATAATTCGAACAATTTGCATTCCCAATTTTTTTACAAATTAAATTTTTAAATTTTTTTAAAAATCGGGATTTAAGCCTCCCGAAAAGAGAGTTTTTTTTACGGTGACATATCACAAGGGGAAGTTTTGGTCAAAGCAAACCCTTTCTCTTTAAAAATTTTTACTGGGAAAAATATCTTAAAGACAACCCTAAGTAGAAAAAAAAAAAAAACAGTGTAAAGCATACCAATTTTTAAAAGTACAGACCAAAAGTTTTTGCATCAAAAGATGAAAAAAAATTTTGTGGGGAAATTACCGGGATATACCCCCGATTTTAAGCCGGGGTTATTTTTAGCACCCAAAAATTTTGCTGAAAAAAAAACCCCCTTTGGTTTTACTTGGTTTACTGTCGGCGATCGGGGCTGTGAAGGCCGTGCGCTAAAGGGGGCCTTCATTTAAAAGCGATCCTCAGGGGGGCGCATAAAATTGAAGGCCGGTGGCGCAAAAAGTGTCCGGGCGCCTTTTCGCTGGCCCGGGCACTGTCCGCGATCCCTTCACCTATATGCGACTCCTCGGAGAGCTTTAGGTGTAGGGATACCACTGGGGGCAAGAGCGAGCGATCCGATGCTCTGCAGTGGCTCCGGGCAGTCGCAGACTCGCGGCTGTCCGGAGTTTCCGGGCCAGGCGAGTGTGTTCATCACGCTGCTGTGCGCGCCTGATGACGTCTCCCGCCTGTGCGGAAGGAGGACAGAGCAGAGCGGAGAACGTGGGAACCGAGCAGCGGGGATCCAGGTAAGGTGATTGTTTTTTTATTTTTTTAAACGCTGGGTGTTGTGGCGGGCTGGGGAGAGGGTTTCTACAGCCTGCCTATACCTGCCTACAGCCGGCCCGTATACCTGCCTATACAAATGCACTTACGACTGACCTATACCTGCCCTATAAAACCCCCATGCTACAGCCGGCCCTATACCTGCCTACAGCTGCCTATACCTGCCTACAGCCGGCCCTATACCTGCCCTATACCTGCCTATAGCTGTGGTGTGCCACTGGTATTGGACTGTGGACATATGTATATGTGCCGCAGCCATGCCAGTTGGGCACCAGGTTCGCAGTGTTTTTTTCAGAAATGTTTTTTCTGTGGCAGGACTATACGTTGTATTTGGGCACATATTTGCTTTTAAAACTATATAAGGAGAAGTAGATACCCTCCATTTTGGTTTTTTACCTGCACCGCCAACTCCACAGGCTGTTATATCAATGCCACTATGCTTTGAGATGTTGGTGCTTTTTTTTATTTTTCTCTCTGCATTTTGGAGCGTGGCACAGTGAGAGGTCTGAAGTTGACCCAGGTGAGAGTTAATTATAGTTGGCCACCCAACTGAGATCCCGTTGTAAGCCGGGGGTGGCTTGAGCATTTTTTGGCCAAACATGCGAGACAAGAATCTCAAACGTTTGTTTCATTTTTTTTGTTTTTTGCATTTTTTATATATTGCAGATAGCATAAATGCTACCTTTATGGAGATTTCATGTGTTTTTTTGCCCATTTTGCAGTGGTGTGCCACTGGTATTGGACTGTGGACACTATGTATATGTGCCGCAGCCATGCCCGTGGACACCAAGGTTGCAGTGTTTTTTTAGAAATGTATTTAATGTGCAGGGACTATACGTTGTATTTGGCAATATGTGCTTTTGAAAACTATATAAGGAGAAGTAGATACCGCCATTTTGGTTTCCTGCAGCGCCCACCTCCAAGGCTGTTATATCCAATGCAACTATGCTTTGAGCGGTTGGTGCTTTTTTTTATTTTTCTCTCTGCATTTTGGAGGCCGTTTGGCACAGTGGAGAGGTTCTGAAGTTGACCCAGTGAGAGATAAGATAGAGAAGGACAACCAACTGAGACCAGTTGTAAGCTGGCGGGTGGCTTGAGCTTTTTGGCCAAAACTGCGGCACCAAGAATCTCAAAGTTTTTCAATTAATGTAGATGGATAAAATGCTCCTTTGGAGATTTCCATGTGGGTTTTTTTTGCCCTGCGCTGGCCCGGGCACTGTCCGCGATCCCTTCACCTATATGCGACTCCTCCGGAGCGCATATAGGTGAAGGGATCCTTTGGGGGCAGAGACCCCGGCGCCCCCCCTCCCTTGCAGTGGATTCCGGGCAGTCACAGATAGCGGCGCGGAGTTTTCCGGGCAAAAAGCAGCGTGTTCTCCGCGTGGGCCCCCGGCCTGACGACGTCACCCGCCTGTGCCGGCAAGAAGACAGAGCAGAGCGGAGAGCATGGGAGATGGAGCAGCGGGGATTCAGATAAGTGATTGTTTTGTTACAGCTGGCCCTATACCTGCCCTATACCCCACAAACTGCCTATAATCCCCCTACCCGCCTACAGCCGGCCCTATACCTGCCTACAGCTGCCCCATACTGCCCACACCCGGCCCCATACCTCCCTATACCTGCCCTTATGCTGCCTATACCTGCCCTATACCTGCCTCATCTGCCCCATACCTCTACGCCGGGCCCTATACCTCTTTTACCCGCTATAGCTGCCTAACCTGCCCAAAACTGCCCCACAGTGCCTATACCTGCCTACAAAACCGGCCTTTACCCGCCCTAAGCTCCTATACCTGCCCACAGCCGGGCCCTATACCTGCCCACAGCCTGCCCTATACCTGCCTAGGGGGCCTTACCTGCCCTTTTCCCGCCCAGGGGCCATTACCTTTCCATTACCCCCGACGGGGCCATATACCCGCCAAATCTGCTTATGGGGGGCATATACTGCCTATTAAAGCCCATGGGCCATATATGTGCCCCTTTTGGGGCATATACCTGCCTATACCGTATAGGGCCAAAATATCTGCCTATAAATTTCCTATGGGGGGGCATTAAATGCCTATGTAATTTTATTGGTACCATTTTTTACTTTTAAAATTCCCAGTAGGCGTTTTTCCCCCCTAGGCTTATACTCGGGCAATAAGTTTTCCCCTTTTTTGGGGGGAAAAGTAGTGCCTCGGTTATATCGGGTGGCTTTTACTCGAGTATATACGGTATATAAGTTATACTTTTTGCTTTTTTTTACTGCTTTGCACCTCTTGGCATTCTCTGATGAGCTTCAAAAAAGGTAGTTAAATGAAATGGTTTTCATTTACAGTGTCCTGTCAGGGTTTAGTAATGGGTTACTTGCCTTAAAATGGGGGTTGGGACCATAGTTGTGTTGTTCAGAAGTCAGGTGGGTACACAGCTGATAGTCCTACTGAATGGACTGTTAAAATTTTTATTATGCAGAAAAACAGTATTACCAAAATCGCAAAAATTCTATGAAAAACTGAATTCCAATTTAACCAAAATAAATCAAACACTATTTACTTGGAAGGTAAACCTAAGAGGTAAAATATAACTTTTAATTAGAATGCTTAAAATATGAGAGAACAAGATTATTCTCCCAAATATATTGTACAGAGCCAAATATCATATATCTATAAGCCCAATACCCACACAAGTTAGGGAAGATAGGGTAGTCAGAATATTGCAGAAGGATAATCCCTAAACCATCCCTGCAATACTTCCTGTCTAATGCTGACTACCTAATATACAGGGAATAGTACGTCCTGATAAGGACGACCCCTTCTGTAACCTATCCCGGTCAAGAAAAACCCTAATGATCCCTAACTCTAATAATGTGACAAAAAGAGTGTCATATCAAAGGAAAAAGTGCTCAAGTGCAAAAAACATATTAATGTATCAATACTTCCCACCTCATATGAAGTCCCGACATGTTTCAGTACCTACTTTACTTCCTCAGGGGACAAATTTGTAGGCTGTGGGAAAAAGTATGGGGATCCCAGATTAACTAAGGGTCCATATTGTTACACAAAAAAGCTACAATACACAACATGCACAAGAGTAGCTTACCTAAAGAGATGGTGTTGTCCAGAGCGTATGGCTCATAGATGCGGTTATGGTGTGCCGCATGCCGAAGATGCCCAGATTACCCAGTTTATATAGTATTTCCGGCATCCCTTGTATCCAATTAAAAAGTACTCCACTCCATTTTGGAATAGCCGTGATACTTACAGATTAACCCGAACATGAGGACGCAAAACCGGAAGTGCTACATATCCGGATGTTGTATCTCAATGTCGTCATGTAAGGGCGGAAATGACGCGGCAGGTATCACTCGCCGCGTAATCAAAGGGCGGAAATGACGCGACGGCCTATGAGAGTATTCACTTGTTCATATCGCTCTGTATCTTGGACACTACGTCGCGCCAAAGAGAAGCGAAAATGACGCGGCGAGCATCCCGTACCGCGTCATCTCTAAACAAGGATGACACGGGAATGCCCAGTGATTCTGATTTATATATCACTGTATTTTGAACGGGAAATGTGGCTCCCTTGTTAAGGGCAGGCACAAATCCTTCGTCCACAGAATCATAATAGTAGTCTAGTATCTAGGATCACTACCAGTGATTATGGGTAATAGTGGCTATAAAGAAGTCAATGATAGGAACATGTATCAAAACTCATATAGAATAATCAGACGGATTAAAGAGGAATAGTGAAGGCAGTATTTCATATGAAACAATTAAAGTTCAATTGATCGTTCAGACCGTCAGGGTAAATTGTCTTAAGTGTGTAGATCCAAAAGGATTCTCTGCATAGAATTAGTTTATTCAGATCTCCTTTTCGAGCTTGTGGTTGGATCTTATCAATCCCCATGAATTTAAGCTGTCCAAACTCACCATTATGTTCCGTCCATATGTGTCTTGCGACACTGGTGTCCCTTTTGTTCCGAATATCTCCTAAGTGTTCTCCTATGCGTCTATGAAACTCACGGATTGTTTTTCCAATATATTCTTTGCCACAGGAACATCTAATACGATAGATTATTCCTGATGTTCTGCAGTTAATGAAGTGCCTAATGGAGAAGCACCGTCCTGTCCATTGGTTAGCAAAGGTTTTACCCATTTCAATGTAGGGACATCCTATGCAGCCGCTACATTTGAAGCAGCCCAATGGCTGTCTCCCAAGCCATGTCGTTGAGGTGGGAGGTGGTGTATAGTGGCTCTTAACCAGAGTGTCCCGTAAGCTCCTGCCTCGTCTAAATGTAATTGAGGGTCGTGGACCAATTTTATCTTTAATGTCCTGGTCTAATAGCAGAATATCCCAGTGTTTAGCCAGAATTTTTCGGACCTCACCTGAGGCTTCATCAAATGTACCTATTATTCTGGCCAAGTCAGTGTTTTGCATAATTTTTTAGGTTTTGGTGTCAGAAGATTTGTTCTTTCTATCTGAAGAGCATGATGGTAACCCTTTAGAATAACATCTTCCGGGTAGCCCTTCTCCCTAAAACGATTCTTCAAGTCCACTGCTTGTTTCTTGTATTCCACAATGTTGGAACAGTTTCTGCGTAGTCGCAAGAACTGTCCACGTGGAATACCCCTTTTTAGGGGCACCGGGTGGCTACTTTTCCAATTAAGCAGGGAATTGGATGCCGTGGGTTTACGATAGATTGTTGTGGAAATGTTTCCACTCTGATCTTTAGAGATTTTCACATCAAGGAAAGTTAAATGGTCACGATCAATTTCATAAGTGAATTTGAGACCCAATGAGTTGCAGTTCAGTTTTTGAATGAATGTTGTAAAATCAGGCCTAGGTCCGTTCCATATAATCAGTATATCGTCCATGTAACGGATCCATAAGCCTATCTTCTCTGTCCATTGTGTTAATTGCTCATCAAAAACATGGAGGCTCTCCCACCAGCCGAGGTACAAATTTGCATACGACGGAGCGCATGGGCTTCCCATTGCCGTACCCCTCAGCTGGTGGAAGAACCTCCCATTGAACAGAAAATAATTTCTCATGAGAACAAATCTTAAAATTCTCAAGAGAAACTCATTATGTGGACCGAACTGCAACCCACGGCCCTGCAAAAAATAGTTTACAGCCTGTAAGCCTAATTCATGGGGTATGCTTGTATAAAGCCTACAAATTTGTCCCCTGAGGAAGTAAAGTAGGTACTGAAACATGTCGGGACTTCATATGAGGTGGGAAGTATTGATACATTAATATGTTTTTTGCACTTGAGCACTTTTTCCTTTGATATGACACTCTTTTTGTCACATTATTAGTGTTAGGGATCATTAGGGTTTTTCTTGACAGGGATAGGTTCCAGACGGGGTCATCCTTATCAGGACGTACTATTCCCTGTATATTAGGTAGTCAGCATTAGACAGGAAGTATTGCAGGGATGGTTTAGGGATTATCCTTCTGCAATATTCTGACTACCCTATCTTCCCTAACTTGTGTGGGTATTGGGCTTATAGATATATGATATTTGGCTCTGTACAATATATTTGGGAGAATAATCTTGTTCTCTCATATTTTAAGCATTCTAATTAAAAGTTATATTTTACCTCTTAGGTTTACCTTCCAAGTAAATAGTGTTTGATTTTCAAGAAAAAAGCAGCTACGTAAAGAAAAAACGAGTTGCCATCATAACTTTAAGAAATGAAGGTCAGTCAGTCCGAAAAATTGGGGAAAATTTGAAAGTGTCCCCAAGTGCAGTGGCAAAAACCATCAAGCGCTACAAAGAAACTGGCTCACATGAGGACCGCCCCAGGAAAGGAAGACCAAAAGTCACCTCTGCTGCGGAGGATAAATTCATCCGAGTCATCAGCCTCAGAAATCGCAGGTTAACAGCTGCTCAGATTAGAGACCAGGTCAATGCCACACAGAGTTCTAGCAGCAGACACATCTATACAACAACTGTTAAGAGGAGACTATGTGCAGCAGGCCTTCATGGTAAAATAGCTGCTAGGGAACCACTGCTAAGGACAGGCAACAAGCAGAAGAGATTTGTTTGGACTAAAGAACACAAGGAATGGACATTAGACCAGTGGAAATCTGTGCTTTGGTCTGATGAGTCCAATTTTGAGATCTTTCGTTCCAACCACTGTGTCTTTGTGCGACACAGAAAAGGTGAACGAATGGACTCTACATGCCTGGTTTCCACCGTGAAGCATGGAGGAGGATGTGTGATGGTGTGGGGGTGCTTTGCTGGTGACACTGTTGGGGATTTATTCAAAATTGAAGGAATACTGAACCAGCATGGTTACCACAACATCTTGCAGCGGCATGCTATTCCATCCGGTTTGCGTTTAATTGGACCATCATTTATTTTTCAACAGTACAATGACCCCAAACACACTTCCAGACTGTGTAAGGGCTATTTGACCAAGAAGGAGAGTGATGGGGTGCTACGCCAGATGACCTGGCCTCCACAGTCACCAGACCTGAACCCAATCGAGATGGTTTGGGGTGAGCTGGACCGCAGAGTGAAGGCAAAAGGGCCAACAAGTGCTAAGCATCTCTGGGAACTCCTTCAAGACTGTTGGAAGACCATTTCAGGTGACTACCTCTTGAAGCTCATCAAGAGAATGCCAAGAGTGTGCAAAGCAGTAATCAAAGCAAAAAGGGGGGGGAACCTAGAATATAAAACATATTTTCAGTTGTTACACACTTTTTTGTTAAGTATATAATTCCACATGTGTTAATTCATAGTTTTGATGCCTTCAGTGTAAATCTACAATTTTTATAGTCATGAAAATACAGAAAACTGTTGTAATGAGAAGGTGTGTCCAAACTTTTGGTCTGTACTGTACATACATTAAATACTACATACATGTCAGCATCCACCAGGTGGGGTTATGTATGGATCATGTAAATCATGTTATTCAGTGGGCATAAATACCGTATATACTCGAGTATAAGCCGAGTTTTTCAGCACAAAAAATGAGCTGAAAAACTCTACCTCGGCTTATACTCGAGTCACTGTCGGGCGCTGCGATGGACCGTGCGCCGACAGGGACGCTTCAGTTATATGCGCTCCTCAGGGAGCGCATATAACTGAAGGCCGAGTGAGCGCACATTGTCCGGGCGCTGCGCTGGCCCGGGCACTGTCCGCGATCCCTTCACCTATATGCGACTCCTCCGGAGCGCATATAGGTGAAGAGATACCACTGCGGGGCAGAGAGCGAGCGCTCCGTGCTCCGCAGTGGACTCCTGGCGGCCGCAAACTCGCGGCTGTCCGGAGCTCCCCGGCACAGGCAGCGTGTGTCATCATGCTGCGTGCGCGGCCTGATGACGTCACCCACCTGTGCCGGGAAGAAGACAGAGCGCGCGGGAGGCCGCAGTGCGTGGGAGGCCGGAGAGCGAGGAGGCGGAGCGGCGAGGGAGACGGAGCAGCGGGGAGTCAGGTAAGTGATTGTTTTTTTATTTTTTAAACTGCCTACAGCTGCCTATACCTGCCCTACAGCTGCCTATACCTGCCCTACAGCTGCCTATACTGTCTACAGCTGCCTATACCTGCCTACAGCCGGCCCTATACCTGCCCTACAGCTGCCTATACCTGCCTACAGCCGGCCTATACCTGCCTACAGCTGCCTATACCTGCCTACAGCTGCCTATACCTGCCCTACAGCTGCCTATACTGTCTACAGCTGCCTATACCTGCCTACAGCCGGCCCTATACCTGCCCTACAGCTGCCTATAACTTCCTACAGCCTGCCCTATAACTGCCTAAAGCTGCCTATACCTGCCTACAGCTGCCTATACCTGCCTACAGCCAGCCCTAAACCTGCCTACAGCTGCCTATACCTGCCTACAGCTGCCTATACCTGCCTACAGCCGGCCCTATACCTACCTACAGCTGCCTTTACCTGCCTAGGGCCGGCCCTAAACCTGCCCTACAGCTGTCTATACCTGTCTACAGCTGGCACTATACCTGCCTCCAGCTGCCAATACCTGCCTTATACCTGCCTATACCTGCCTACAGCAGCCAATACCTGCCTACAGCCGGCCCTATACCTGCCGTATACCTGCCTACAGCTGCCTACACCTGCCTACAGCCTGCCCTATACCTGCGTATGGGGCCATATACCTACCTATTACCTGCGTATGGGGCCATATACCTGCCTATAATCTGCTTATGGGGGACATATAACTGCCTATTACATGCCTATGGGGCCATATACGTGCCTTTTGGGACATATACCTGCATATAGGGCCATATATCTGCCTATAATTGCCTATGGGGGACATTAAACTGCCTATGTAATTTTATTGGTATCTATTTTTATTTTTAAAATTTACCAGTAGCCGCTGAATTTTTTACCCTAGGCTTATACTCGAGTCAATAAGTTTTCCCGGTGTTTTTGGGCAAAAGTAGGTGCCTCGGCTTGTACTCGGGTCGGCTTATACTCGAGTATATACGGTACATATTATAAATAAAGATCTTAAGGGGAATCAAGGATATAAATGCAGATATGACTGTCAGCAACATGAGCACATAAAAAGAGCCAGGGTACAAAGAGCATTCCAAAAGTCTTCCAAAAACATTAAGGTGGGAAGAGTGTGACTGTAGAAGCTAAACAATTGGACAGTCCTGAGGGAAATACATCAAGTTTGATAAACATGTATTAATAATCATCAGTACTATTTGTGTGAGCCGCTTGAGTTGAGCTCCTTTCCTACACAGCTATGACCATCATCCTTGCTGGCCTCTAATCATCTATTGGTAAGTTACCTCCATACCAGTATTATGTATAGTTTTTAACATTAGCTCCTCATTACCTCAGTGTAACAAGTCTCCAGAAGGTGAATCCTCTGGACAACCACAAGCGGTGGTATAATCCAAGTCAGGGAGCGGAGTCTAAAGAGCCTCCCAGTTTTCACCAGAGCCCAGTTTTCAGCCAGAAGCAGAGGACGGAGCAGGAGCGGGGATAGGTGAGTGCTGGCCAGAATAGGGCGCCACTGCACGGACGCTTTTGCATATCAGGACACAGACCACAGACTGCATTATATAGTGCTTCACACAAAAAGCTCTGATGACTGTACCCATTAATACATGTTCATCAAGTTTAATGTATTCCCATAGGACTACCATCTTCAGCTTCTACGTCACACTCTTCCCACCACAATGTTTTTGGAACGTTTTTGGAATGTTCTTTGTAAGTTGAAGGTAAAATCTGCAGAGGAGTTCATGAGCATTAATGTTTTCGAGTGGTTCCCAAGATCTTCAATCCAGACCAAACCCCTTCCACTCGATGAGATAATATTTCTTCCCTCTGAGGTGGCAAGAAAAGGGTGGGTCAGGGGTGAAGGCTGTAGACAATGTAAAAAGGAGATGCTCCTACAGGACGGGGTCACTAAAGAAACAAAGATAGTTTCGCTGTCAGAAACTATGGTAATCTTGTTGACATCCTGGTAATTGATGCAGGGGTGAAGAGAACCATCTTTCTTTTCTATGAAGAGAAACCTTGCACTGGCTGGAGTGGGGGACTTATGTCCAGGGTCTTCAATACATTTCTGAAAGTCTCTAGAAACACTTGGGGGTCACATGTATGAAAATTGTCTAGGTCTAAAACTCTCTTTGTTGCCCATAGCAACCAATCAGAACACCCCTTTCTTTTTTCCAGAGCACTATATGAATTGAGAGGGGCACTCTGATTGGTTGCTATGGACAACAAAGTGAGTTTTAGACCTAGACAGTTTTCATACATTGTGCCCTTGGAGCTTAGTAGTAACAGGATCCCTTCAGTCCCTGAGGGATTGGCCCAGAAGAAAGGCTTCGTCCGACAGCAGACTGATGATAAATGCCTCTTTGACTCATTCTGAGTGGAAATTATTTGCCATCATTTCCATGTGGATGGGGCACTGACTCAAGAATCTCCTGCTGGTCTTAAGGATTCCCATTATAATGCGGAGGCAAGGATAATCATAGAGTAGGGCCTGCTGGGGCTAAAGTGTCAGCAGGTGGTGGACTTGCTGAAGGCGGTGGGTCTGGTGTACCTCATTGTAGGCAGGATGCAAGGTTGTGAATGGCGTCAACAAGTTGATTACTCGCCTGGTGGGCCACTACAGCCGAGATGTCCAGGAGCTCAGGCAGGGGCACCCTGGTGGGATTTATGGCCAATTTGTACCTCAGAAGGTGAATCCTCCGGACCACCGCAAGCGGTGGTATAAGTCATGTGAGGGAGCAGAATCTAAGAAGCCTAACAGTTTTTGCCAGAACAAGCCTCAAGGTCGGATGGACTTGTAGGTGGGAAAATCCCAGGTCTCTATCCCTGACGCAACTTGCTTGAGGTGGTGGCCGGGTTGCAGCGTGATACAGAATCGACAGGGAGGAATGTAGTTGGGGACATGCAGAAATGTCAGGATAGACAGCAGGCAATGTAGTCAGGTACATGGGAATAACTAGAACAGTGCAAATAACTCTACAATGCCAAAGAACACTAACAAACTGGCATAAAAAACGGGAATGTTTCCTAATAACAGAGGAGGTGACTGGTTGTCAGGGGTAAGCTGGCCCTCACAATCTTAAAGAGATGGTACACGTCCTAGGGAATAGGTACATGGGTGCTGGCCAGAAGCAGAGGATGGAGCGGGGATAGGTAAGTGGAGGCCAGAACAGGATGTCACTGCATGGATGAGTCTGTGGATTGGGACACGGACTGCAGCGTGAGCCATGACAATTAGCCTCCTTTGCTCCATAGCCTTGAGGGGATTGTATTGTAGGGACTGCGTTATATGATGTTTCACACAAAAAAAAATGCTGATGACTATACCCATTAATACATGTTCATCAAGCTTAATGTATTCCCTCAGAACTACCAGCATCAGCTTCTATGGTCAGACTCTTCCCACCACATTGTTTTTGGAAGATTTTTGGAATGCTCTTTGTACCCTGGCTTTTTTATGTACTCATGTTGCTGTTAGTCATATCTGTCTTTATTTCCTTGAATCTCCTTAAGAAGATCTTTTTTTACATTACGTATTTAAGTCCACTGAATAACTTGATGTACATGATCCATACATAGCCCCACCATGTGGATACTGACATCTACAATGTATAGTGTACATAATGTATATTTGTATTCTTACATTGTATGTTTAATTTTTTTGGACTTATGGTCATCTTTATGTTAATTTTCCACAGTGACATGCATGAGGAAGGTCGCTTTGACCGAAATGTCACATACGAATATGTCACTGTAAAAACGTACTCTCTATCTATAGCTTGAATACAGATTGATAATAAATCTATTTAATTTGCATCAACCATGGAGTGCTTTTGTTACGTACTGTATATATACTATAGTGGACTCTTCAACAAGCACCCACAACACCTCCTGTCTATGAGAGTGCTGGTCAAATATTTATATTCATCCCACACATGGGTGTATCTATAGCCATAGCAACTGCTATGGGGCGCAGAAGTTGAGGGTGGCCCACTGAGGTGCAAGAACAATCTACTTTTTTGTAGGAAAGAGCAAGTTTGGGGCTTTTGTACCATTTGCTCCACCGTTATGCCTCTGCTCTTCTGACCAAGCAGCAGCCCATTACCTACCTGGGACCTCGCTATCCACCTGCTTCCCTGTGTTTATACCCTTTCCCCGCCATTTGGGTTCCAGCAGTATTACACCAGTATCGTGACAAGATACTCAAGCCATAAAATGGAGTCCGCTAGGGCTCGGAGCCCGGAAGCTCGCATCAAGCAACTGCAAACTACGGTGGCTAATATGCACACTGAGATGCAGGCAATGAAGATCAAGTGTGATGCTTATGAAGGTCAGAATTCCCACAATATGGACAAGCCATTCAAGAGCTACATGGGACCGTGCAGACATTATCGGACCAGATACTCCATTTGGAGAATCAAGCCTTTGGACTACCCCCTTCGGTGCCGGTAGTGAGCCCTAAGTTGTCACCACACAGATTCGGCGGAGACCGCGACAAATTCTGGGGATTTCTCAATCAATGCAGACTATACATTGATGCAAACCCAACTCAGTTTCCTACTGATAGATCTAAGGTCCTATGCATTATTATGCTATTGACACATAAAGCCATTGCCTGGGCTAGCCCCTTGATTGAAACTCAAGACGCCCGGCTGGATCACCTGGAAGACTTCATCGATGCCATGAGTCAAATGTTTGACGATCCCAATCGTGGTGTTACAGCTGAAGCAGCAATACTAGCATTGCCCTGGTGCCGAGTATGCAATGGAATTCAAGAGGTGGGCAATCGACACCAACTGGAACGACGCGGTGAAAATGTGTTTTTATAGGAAAGGATTATGCAGCGCCTTAAAAGACGAACTTGCCCGTGCAGAGGCTCTCATAGGTTTGGATGCTTTTATTAACCATTACATTCAAATCTATCTGAATGACGACAAGAGAAATGGGCTACTTTGAATTATGGCACCAAGCAGGCCCCGTCTGTTTCTGTCTCCTTTCCCAAGGAACCCCAGGAAAAAATTTGCAAAGATTCGGGAAGCGAGACTATGCAAGTAGATTCCATATTGAAACGTGAGAGCGTAGACAGAAGAGAGCAGCAGCTCTGGGAAAGTTTATGTTTTTACTGTGGAAAGCTTGACCACTCCCTAATCAACTGCTCTAGCCATCCACGGAGATTGGTGGCAGCCATCATGGATCCTGACTGCTCAGATGGAGAGTCAATTGCTTCAGAGACAGAGTTATCTGAAAGAGAAGTTATTCATTCCATTTCATCAATGGCGCCTTGTATTAAAAAAAAGAGAATAAAGGACTCTAATGCTCTCTCCCCATTAAAGTTTCTGGATTGAACTCTCAGTGGGTATCCAACCTCGGCTATGGTGGGAACTCTGGGGGCAAGTGGAAATTTTCTTGGACCTATCCTTTGCTCAAAAGACGGGGTTAAATTCCCCAGGAAAGGACTCTCACAATGGTAATGGAGACGGTAGATGGATCTCCACTGAGCTCAGGGCACAGTGGATATAGAGATGGAAACATATCGAAATCATTATGACAACTCAGCACATGAAAGTCCTGTCATTGGTATTGATTTTCTCCACTATTTTTTTGGGGGTTATCTAGGCCTACCCTGGTTCTTGCAAGCACAGAAACCCAGTTATCAATGGGAAACCAAGGTGATAAGGCTTCCCAGCGGAAGATTTTCTTTCAACAGCTTACTCTGTACAAGGCCAAAAATATCCAGCTCAAGAAATAAAATAAATAGAGCTACTCTGATTACAGGGAGTTTGTGGAGGTTTGTAGCAAAAAAATGCAGAGACAAGTCCCACCCACACACCAACCCTACAATTGCCCCATAGAGTTGCTTCCGGGTGCACCCATAACTTTTGGTAACATCTACCCTTTGGCATGTCCTGAATTAAAATCCCTCAAGGACTACATTGAGGAAACCTGGCTAAGTGGTTATCCGTCCATCTTCCTCACCCAGCAGGGGCCTTCCATATTTTGTTGATAAAAAGAAGGACGTTACTTTAAGGGGGTCCTTGCATGATTACAGAGAAACTTAATAAAATACAATAAAAACTGTTTTCCTCTTCCACTGATCCCTGAATTTGAAAGGAGTGCAAAAATGTGAAGATTTTTCCAATTAGATCTACGAGGCGCCTACAAACCTGGTCCGGTATCAGATCTGGGGTGCAATGGAAAAACGGCTTGTAGTCACTTTATGGACACTTTGCATATTGTGTTATGCCTTTGGGCCTTTGTAATGCCCCTGTCACCTTCCAACATATCATCAATGACATCTTCAGAGATCTCCTAGACCAGTTCATAGTCATGTATTCGATGGAAGAACACTAGACATGTGAAACTTGTTCTGGAGCAGCTAAGAGAGAACCAACTTTACATTAAGATTGAAAAATGTGAATTCCATCAGACCGAGATCAATTCCTTGGCTAAGTAATTTCACCTCATGGTCTAAAATGGACCAGCAAGATGAAAGCAATAGTAGAACTGGCTGCCCCCAGAAACATAAAAATATGTTCAAGTTTCATTGGTTTTGCTATTTTTATAGAGCTTATCAGAAATTTCTCGGAAATAATTTCTCCTATTACACAGTTGATCTAGAGATAAAAAATGGTATGTTTGGTCTCCTCAAAGCACTAGAATCCTTCTCTCTTCTGAAGGCCAAGTTCACCACAGCCCCTGTATTAGTCATCCTGGACCCAGTGCTCACCTACATTGTGGAAATGGATGCTTCAGACCAGGACCGGGACAAGGCATTTTGGTGCCCTAGGCGAGTACAGCCAATGGCGCCCCCCACCTGCTCTCAAAAAAAATACCCCCCCCACAACACACTATTACCTCTCAACCTGCCCCAGGTCCCTGTCCACTAATTTTCTGAGTATCACCACATAGCTCCCGTCCTCTCCTCAGCAGTCACTGCACAATGAAAATCAGCTGACAAATATTCGCATTTTCAAAATCGCTCCCCTCCGTTATATTATGACAGTGAAATCCCCTAAATTAAACAGGTATAAATAATCACGATAATGGAGCAAATCTACAGACGAAGGGATGTGTTACTAAAATACTCCTACAAAACCAAGACCAAAACTATTCTACTTAAGGCTCATTAATTCTGCCACCAGACCATGACCGAACACGGACCCCCAATGTGACTAATTCAGATGTTACACAGGCTCTGGGAAGACATACTAACCAACAGCCATTACAGTGACCAGATGTAGTGGTAGTTAATAGTTGTTTTGTTGGCTCTGCAGAATATATAAGGTGATTACACTGCAGTTGTTACATTTAGTGGAATCACGGAGACGTCTTTTCTGATCAGCGTCTTTCACTTTACCTTTTTTCTTCTCCATCCGGTTCACACCTTCATGCCAAATTGCTCACGCGCCAAATTACTCGTCCTGAGGATTTGGACTTTATATATCTTAGATTTCTCACATTTCCTAGTAAACTCCTTAATTATAGGTTATACAGTCCCTTAGTCAGACAGGTATATAGATATGCCTCTACAGTCAGGACAGCGTTATAGGGCATATTGTCCCTTTGACGGTAGGTATATTAATATAGTGGCATCAGGCAGGTATATGATAGGGGCTCAAGGCAAATATATAGGCATGGGGTTCAGCAGGCGTTTATTGATGGGGGGCTACAGGCAAGGGTATGGGGCCACAGGCAGGGCGTATGGGGCCACCAGGCAGGCGCATGGGGGGGCCACAGGCAGGCATATAGGGGCCCACAGGCAGGCATATAGGGCCACAGGCAGGCGTGTATGGGACCTCTCAGGCAGGCCGTATGGGACCTCAGGCAGGGCGTATCGGGGGCCAACAGGCAGGGTATAATAGGGCCACAGGCAGGATATAGGGGCCAAGGCAGCCGTTACGGGGTCAGGGCGGGCATATGGGGGGTCAGCAGGTGTATGGGGGCTCAGGCAGGCGTTGATGGGGACCACAGTCAGGGTTATGGGTGGACACAGGACCAGGCGTATGGGGGCTCAGGCAAGGCTTATGGGGGCACCAGGCAGGTGATATAGGAGGCAGCAGGCAGGCATTTAGGGGGCCGCAGGCAGGTATTATAGGGGGCCGCAGGCAGGCATTATAGGGGCCACAGGCAGCCGTATGGGGGCTCAGGCAGGCGTATGGGGACCACAGACAGGCGTATATGGGGGCTCAGGCAGGCTTATAGTGGGGGGCACCAGGCAGGCATTATAGTGGGCAGCAGGCAGGCATTATAACGAGGGCGGCAGGGAAGGATATGGGGGCGCAGGCAGGTATTTTAGGGGGCCACAGGCTGGCATTATGGGGGCCGCAGGCAGGATATAGGGGTACGCAGGAAGGCATTATTGGGGCCCCAGGCGTGGGTATAGGGGGCCGCCAGGCAGGCATTATGGGGGCCGCCAGGCAGGCATTAATAGGGGGCCGCAGGCGGGATAAGGGGGCCAACATGGCAGGCATTATTGGGGCCTCAGGCAGGCATTATAGGGGCGCAGGCAGGCATTATGGGGGCAAAGGCAGGCATTTATTAGGGGCCGCAGGCAGGGCATTATGGGGGCTGCAGGCAGGCATTATGGGGGGCCACAGGCAGGCATTATGGGGGCCGCAGGCAGGCTTATCGGTGGCCGCAGGCACGCATTATGGGGGCCACAGGCAGTATATAGGGGGCCGCAGGCAGGCATTATAGGGGGCCGCAGGAAGGCACATTATGGGTGCCGCAGGCAGGCCATTATGGGGGCTGCAGGACAGGCATTATAGGGGGACGCAGGCAGGATATGGGGGCCGAGGCAGGCAATTAGGGGGCCGCAAGGCGGGATATAGGGGGCCCACAGGCGGATATAGGGGGGCCGCAGGCAGGATATGCAGGCAGGATATAGGGGGCCACAGGCGGCATTATAGGGGCCACAGCTGGCCATTATAGGGTGCCACAGGCAGGCATTATGGGGCCGCAGGCAGGATATAGGGGGGCCGCAGGCAGGCATTATAGGGGCCGCAGGCGGAATAGGGGCCAAAGGCAGGATAGAGGGGCAGACAGGGGCAATATAGGGGCCGCAGGCGGGATATAGGGGGCAACAGGCAGGGATATATGGCGGCACAGGCAGAATATAGGGGGCCAAACAGGTTGGCACTTAAAACAACAACATTAATACTTCCCCAATTCCTGGGCGCGCGCCTCCTCTTCTGTCCTCTTCAGCCGCGCGCTCCTCCGTGCAGCTCCTCGGGCGCACGGCCCGGTGATGCGCTTGTGCGCCGAGGAGAGGCAGGTCACGATGAAATCACATCATTGCGACGCTTGCGGCTGAGGCGCACGGGGCCGCGGGGGTTCTCAGCGCTTTGAGGACCCGGCGGCCCCGTCTGTGTCGGCCTGCAGCTCACCGGAGGATCACAGCGGATCCTCGGGAGCGGGCACGACACTGTCTGCGGGCAGGGTGCGCTTGCTCTCGCTCCGCAGAAGGAAGCGGTCACAGAGACGCGGCGCTTCAGGCCCACGGCAGCGGCTGGAGCCGGCGAGGGTCGGGGCCCTGACGGGCCCCTTAGGGATAGGCAGTAGGTAGGCGCCCTAGGCGGATCAACATGTCTACCCTACGTCCGGCTGTCATATTTCATATGTTCACATAATAACTCTCCCTTCTTCTAAACAATCAATATAAAAACTCTAAATACTATATCTCTTCCAACTTCATAAACCCACACCCCCCCCCACAACCCCCCCCACCCCACAAAAAACCCCAACCCAAACCCCCAAAAAACACCAAAAAAAAAAACCAAAAACCCCAAAAAAAAAAAAAAAAAACACCACACCATACCCCCCCCCCCTATATACCAATATATTAAATTATATTAATATTTTAATTTTTTATTTTATATACTTTTTTATTTAATGGGGAAATAATAGAAACTGTTAGCTATTGTTGCAGCCTTTAAGGAATGGAGGCATCATCTTCAAGGACATCAAGCAAATAATAGTTCTAACTGATCACCGTAATCGGGAAATTTTTTTAAAGATCTCCCAAATTTGGTTCAATCTCCTCACAAAAAACCGTTGGAGATTTTTCCCCCAACCAAATTCAACTTTTTTAATCTCATAAAAAGGCCCCGGTTCCCCATAATGGGAAAAGGGGGAAATGCCAATCAAGAATGTTCCCCCTTTTTATTTTCCAAACTCCTGCAAATTCCCCCCCAAGCCCATTGTTCCTGAGTCCAAAGTGGGGGGAAAAAATTTTCCAAATAAAGGATTTGGCCAAAAGGGAAAGATAAAAAGGGGCCCCAAGACAACAACTCCTTGTTTTCCCCAAAACCCCCGGGATGAAAAAAATTTTAATTTACCTAAAACGGGTAAGGTTTTTTTTTGATTTCATGTCAGATAGTGAGAAAAAAAATGCATTTTGTGTTTTTTTTATATAGTGTA
Source organism: Phyllomedusa bahiana (assembly GCA_025379985.1). Lineage (NCBI taxonomy): Eukaryota > Metazoa > Chordata > Amphibia > Anura > Hylidae > Phyllomedusa > Phyllomedusa bahiana. Next base: position 9,160 of record JAODAL010023778.1, on the reverse strand, counting down.
AGTAAACTTGGCCTAAAGCTGTATGTCTATTGTAACTGGATATCTAAAAAGGGCCAAAAGGCCCCTGGGGAAGGATAACTTTTTAAATTTTATAAATTTTGCAAAACCCACATTGAAGACTGAAAAATTTGGAACCCATCTAAAAGGAAAAAAAATTTCACTGCCACTTACAAATGACTTGCTCTCAACAAAGCCCAAGAAGAAAAAAGTAGAATTTTCTTTACAATAAAAACAAAACTAAAAAAACAAAGCATGAGAAACCATTTCCTTTTGCATAATAATTAAAATTTCAGAAAAAATAGGGAAATTTTTTAAATTCTGCAAACCCATTCCGGGTTTAAAAAACAATACAAAAAATTTCCTCACTGATTTTTCCTGATTTCAGCTTGAAAAATTCCAATGCAAAAAAAGGGGTTTAACCACAATAACATCAAACCACAGGCAGGCAAAGTCAATAACATAGATTATCACATGATAATGGCACCTGTCAAGAGCTGGGTTATACTCTTAGGCAGCAAGTGAAAAGAGTTCCAAGATAGGATGATTGATGAACCAATTATGGGAAACCCGGGGTTTCCCCAAATTTCTAACTGCAAAGTAAGGCTATTTTTCCCCCTTTTTCACAACAAAAATGCACAAAATTACCGAACGGGAAACCCCTTTTAACCCCCCCAAAGTCATTTTTTTTTTTTCCCCCGTTTTCCCAAGAGCCTTTTTAAAAAAAAATTTTTTAAAAAATTTTATTTTAAAGGGAAATGTTTTTTGGGAAGGACAAAGATTTATTTTTTTAAAGGGTGCCATCCCTTCCGGGTTTCCCTGTAGTGAAATTACTAAAGTAACCCTTTCTAAAGAAAAGGCGGGGCAACTGAAAAATTTTACGGGCTACAGCTTTTCGGGCCTACGCCCCACCTGTCAGATTGGGTTTGGTTTCCAAGATGGAGTAGGAGTCTATGTCCTTGGGGCAGCATGAAGTTTTTAAAAATTTTATCCATCACTTCCCACGTCAAAGGAAAAATCAACCACTGTAAAACCGCAAGTAACAAGTTTGTTAAAAGGGAAAATTCCTTAAATTTTGAGACTTTTAATAAATTTGTTTGAGACTTTTTCAACTTATCCAATCTGCAAATTGCCTTTTTTGACTGCAATTACAGCTGCCCATCCCCCCAAAAAACCCAGCTTGCTCTTTTCCCTGCTTTTTTTAAGCCTTTAAACACGAGGGGGATCTTTTGGCCCCCGGGGGTCTAAATAACTGATTTTCTTACTTTAAACCCAAAAGCCCCCTTGTGACAGAAGGTTTTGGGTGTTGTTTCTGTTAAAAAGGAAAAGGCTTGGGAAACCATATGAAGGCCCCAAATATATGAAAATTCCCTAACACTTCCCCCCCGGGCAGTACGTTTTTAAGAACCCCCCCATCAAAAAATTTTACTAAATTTGCAAAAGGGGTTAAATTCACGACGATCCCCCCTTATTTCAAAAGAAAAAAAAAAAATTAAAATAAAAATAAAAATTTAATAATGTTTAAAAAAAATAACAAAAATGAAAAGTTCAAATCACTCCCTTTTTACCATTTTTCAAATAAATAAATTTTAAAAAAATAAATATAATCACATAAATAAAAATAAGTTATACAAAATTTTGTTATCGCGGGCATCCAAAAAATTTCTGATCAAATTAAAACATAACCCCCATTTAACTCGTACACTGAAAAACCCGTAGAAGTAAAATAAATTCCCAAAATTGTCAAAATTTTGTGTTTTTTAGGTTTCCTTTTAAAAACCCCAAAATTTTTTGGAAAAAAAAAATTTGGTATCAAAAGTCACATCCCAAAATGACCCCAACAATATGTACACTTTATCCTGCAAAAAATGAAAACCAAAACCCGGGTCTTTAGTTTGGAAAGAAAAAAAAAAATTTGTTGCGAAAATAGCTGTAGTGCAAATTTTAAATATAGAGAATGTTCGGATTTTTTTTTTAAAACGGTATTTAAAACAAAATGAAAGGGGTTTTCCCCAATTTTTTACAAACCCGGGGGGAGGAAAAATCGAAACAACCACAAATACAGAAAACTCATCACTTATAACAAAGAATAAACAGCATAAAAACAAACCCCCCACAAATATGGCAACAATTAAGTTTTTTTTTCACATTTCACCCCCGTTAGAATTTTTTGGTGGGTTATCCAATATATTCTGTGGTACGGTCAATTATACCATTAGAAAGTGCATTTTTCCCACAAAATAAAAGCCCTCATATGTCTACGTAGATGGAAAACGTGGGGGGTAGGGGAGGGGTTGGGTGAAGAACTGGGCTGTGTAGGGATCTTAGTGGCTGCTGAAATCACATGACCTCGTTTTATGTATGTGAATGCACTTCCTGCTCGCTGCCATTAGCTTCAATACAGCGTACAGAATGGATCAGTGTATCTCTGAACAGCTTTTTTAAAAGCTATAACAGTTTGTTTCCCAGCGATTTTACAGCTGAAAAGCTTCTGCAATAGAGAAGTTAGCTTAGGCTACAGGAAGATTACAGAATTCTAGTTAGTATTAGAGCTTTGGAAACAGCCCCAGTGCTCTGAACAGCACAGCTGCGGGGGAGGAGGGAGGCTCCTTTGATTCAGGGGGGAGATCCTGCATCAGAGATATTTCTCCTCTCAAGCAGCAGCCAGCATCCACTACAGCCTAAGTTCAGGGTGTCAGTTTCTTTTGGGGTGCACGTCTGCATTTATAACTCATATTTGTGCTTTCAAGCCACTGTGATATAGCCCCAAATGTTTATCCTGCGGAGCCAGCATCCACAATAGCATCAGTACAGGGTGTCAGTTTCTTTTGTGGTGCATGTCTGCATTTCTAGCTCATATTTGTACTTTCAAGCCACTGTGATATAGCCCCAAATTTTTATTCTGCATAGCCAGCATCCACACCAGCCTCAGTTTAGGGTGTCAGTTTCTTTTGGGGTGCACGTCTGCATTTCTATCTAATATTTGTGCTTTCAAGCCACTGTGATATAGCCCCAAATTTTATTCCTGCCAGCAGCCAGCATCCACTACAGCCTCAGTTCAGGGTGTCAGTTTCTTTTGGAGTGCACGTCTGCATTTCTAACTCATATTTGTCATATTTGCAGTTATTACTTGTATTGGTCCTCTCAAGCTTTGGTGAAATAGCACCCTATTTTTTTTGCGTTGCCTGCCACTAGTATCATAGGAGAGGGGGGGAGGGGATTGACCTTTGTTGTGAGGTGAACTGCATCATAGACAGCTACGTTCATCTCTCATAAGATGTCACTGTTCTATTTTTAATCCTGTTTCTCAGTTGTGGGAAAATACAAAATTTATTCCATATTCTTTATAAAAAATTCTATTTCTATCTGTGATTGTCAGTTGTCTGAAAAGACCGCAGTTTTTAGATAATTTGAAGAAAATTATTCTATTTGTACTCCTGTTTCTCAGTTGTGGGAAAATACCACATTTAATCCATATTCTGTAGAAAAAAAATTCTATTTCTATCTGTAGTTGTCAGTTGTCCAAAAAGACTGCAGTTGTTAGATAATTTGTAGAAAAATTAGATTTTTTTACGCCTGGTTGTCATTCCTTGGAAAAGATCACATGTATTCCATATTATGTATAAAAAATTTCTATTTCTACAACTGGTTGTCAGTTGTCAAAAAAGACCACAGTTCTTAGAAAATCTGTAGGAAATAGTCAATTGCTAGTCCTACTCGACGGTTGTAGATCTTAGAGAGTGAAGGAACCACGCTGTTGAGTTGGTGTTACGGTTCTTCCACAAGACTGCATTTCACAGCTATTCGTTAGACACAATTCTGTTTCTAATCCTAGTTGGCTGTTGGAAATTAGAGGGATTTCAGAACACCTGTGATTTGCTGCTTTTGCAGTACAGTTTCTCAATAAGAGATTTTTAAAATTTTTCCAGACCTTTTTAATATTTATCTTTCTGAACATAGAGGGAACTACAGGTGGTAAGCGAGCAAAGAGGGAGGTAGGAGGTGGAGATAGAGGTACGAGAGAAGACGCTCCTTCCATTGCTGAAGACAACACGCAAGCGAGCACATCATCAGTTGCTGGACCATCAGGCCTGTCCTCGCTGGGTCGGTTACCTCTAAATCGCAGTAATGAAGAACGTCGCCAATCTGTTCTTCATTGGTTAACTCCACCGTCTTCCAGCGGTTTTACCTCCTCGTCCTCCCAGTCACGGTCAAAAGGGTCATCATCATCATCATCGTCAGTAGAGATGTGCGAATTGATTCTAACGAAGTGGACTTCGTTTAGAATTTCAGGAAAACTTCGGTTCTGACCAAAGTCGAAGTTTGGGGTACTTCGCGGGAACGAAGCGTGCTTTTGATTGATAAAATGGCTGCTAGCATATGGCGTTACATGGGGCAAAGAACTCTGGGAGGAAGAAGGGCATAGCCTGCATGACATGTGCAAAGATGAAGCCAATCAGACACCGGCGGGATTCTGTGACGTCACCGCACTATATAAGTCTGGGCGCGACGCTGAGAGCTCATACCGCTCTCACTGTACTGAGTAGGGAAGGTGCTGCCACGGCTGCTTATAATAGCTGATACTAAAGAACTCATTTTTATACAGCGATTTTTGGGGGGTGTCACAGCTTGTCTCAGAGACTGCTTCTCTTACGTTCTAATTCTGATTTTGTGGGGTATTGGAACTGAAGTCCAGTGTGCGTCCAATGCAGCTGCATATACATTTTAATGCTATCTGCTCACAGCACATTGAATATCCAAGGGTTATCTAAGCCTGTTCCTGTTGTATTCATTTAAAGAAACAGTGTTTTTACAATCCAAATACCACTTAATTTCTGGTTGCTCATTTCTTTTGCGCAGTTTGCATCCAGGGGTTAATTAAGCGTTGTTCTGCTGTTGTGGTCACTAAAATAAAACGTTCCTTTTCACCGCCAAAGAAGCAAATTTGCCTGTAGCATAATTCATAACCAAAGTTAATTACAAGTTTTTCTGTTGTTGTGTTCCGTAAAATACACGCCGTTTTAAAACTCTACAAAGCTGGTAATTTTTGGCAGCACATTTCTTTTGCGCAATTTACATCCAAGGGTTAACTAAGCGTTGTTCTGCTGTTGTGGTTAGTAAAAAAAACGTTCTTCTTCACCAGCAAAAAAGAAATTTTGCCTGTAGCTTACTTCTTAACCGAAGGTTAATTTGATGTTTTTGTGTTGTTGTGTTCTGTAAAATACACGCCGTTTTAACACGCTACAAAGCTGGTAATTTTTGGCAGCACATTTCTTTTGCGCAATTTACATCCAAGGGTTAACTAAGTATTTTTCTGCAGATGAACTTAGTAAAAGAAATGTTCTTCTTCCCCGCCAAAAAAGAAATTTTGTCTGTAGCATAATTCACAACCAAAGGTTAATTACATGTTTTTCTGTTGTTGTGCACCATAAAATACACACCATTTTAACACGCTACAAAGCTGGTAATTTTTTGGTTGCTCATTTCTTTTGCGAAATTTAGATCCAGGGGTTTACTAAGTATTTTTCTGCTGTTGTGGTCACTAAAAGAAACGTTCTTTTTCACCGCCAAAAAAGAAATTTTGGCTGTAGCATAATTCACAACCGAAGGTTAATTACAAGTTTTTCTGTAGTTCTGTACCGTAAAATACACGCCATTTTAATACGCTACAAAGCTGGTAATTTTTGGTTGCTCATTTCTTTTGCGCAATTTAGATCCAGGGGTTAATTAAGCGTTGCTCTACTGTTGTGGTCACTAAAAGAAACGTTCTTTTTCACCACCAAAAAAGACATTTTGCCTGTAGCATAATTCTCAACCGAATTCAAACAGTGTCTGTCCATTTTAGAACAAACAGTATGTCAGACAGAGAGGTGGCAGGCTCTTCACCTGTGAGTGACAGCGACACAAACATTCCTGGAGCAGGCCCAGGTCACAGCACAGAAAGCGGACGTCGCAGCAGGGGTCACTCGGTGAGGCCACAACTGCTGCTGTCATCTAGCGGCCGTGTGTTGACCAGCAACCCAAGGGTTCTTGATTAGTTGACTAGGTCATCCACTTCCTCCCAGATGACATCTGACAACCCCAGCCAAGAGTCGGTGGGATCGTCAGATACAACCCTTAGTTGGCATGGCCCGGGAGCGGGTCAGCGGCCCTCACCTGTCCTCAACCCGCCTCTGTCCCATCCGGTTCCCTCAGCCAGAGATCTACTATGTGGTCTGGGCTCAGCGCCACTATATAGCGAGGATGAACAATTTGAGGAGAGCAGTCAGCAGCTACTTGGCAGCGAAGAAATGGGGCCAATATCCCCTGCTTCTTGCAGTAGGTGGCAAAGTATAGATGTGGAAAGTGGCCTGGGAGGTGATGTTGTGAGGGGTCAACCTTTGCATACCAAGACCGGTGATGAGGACAGCAGTGACAATGAAACACAAATCGATGATAATGAAAGTGAAGCGTGGCCAGGGAGCTAACGTTGGCACCACGGCCCAGCGTCAACACATGCAGCGTCACCATCCGGTGGCCTGGGAGAAACGTGGCTCAGATGTGGTGGTCCATCCGGCCGCTGCAGCAACAGCAGAACAGTAGCAGCAGCGGCCAGTGGCACGCATGCCATTGCCAGTCAAGGCTCCACCTCCTCTGCAGAAGGGAGCTGTTTCTCTTTGCCATCATCTCCCGGTCCAGATGCTCCTGCTCCTCGCTACTCATGGCGCCAGCAGTCATTCAGCGAGGCGATTGCAAAGAGACAACAGTATGTGTCCAACCATCCTAAGGTGCAGAAGCTGACCGTGCTCCTGTCCAAGTTGTTGGTACTGCAGTCCCTCCCTTTCCAAATGGTGGACTCTGCACCGTTCAGAGAACTAATGGCTTGTGCCGAGCCGAGATGGAGAGTTCCAAGCCGTAACTTCTTTTTCAAAAAGGCAGTACCAGCACTTCATAAATATGTAGAACAGAAGGTGGGCCAGTCCTTGAGCTTATCGGTTTGTTCCAAGGTGCACGGCAGCGCAGACGTCTGGAGCTGTAACTGCCAGGGCCAGTACATGTCTTTTACGGCCCACTGGGTGAATGTGCTTCCTGCCCAGGCACACCAACAACTTGGACAGGAGACGCCGCTTTCTCCTCCACGTTGTCAAACTGCGGCTCCTGCGCCAATGTCCCCCTCCTCCTCCTCCACCACCAGCATCATCTCAGCCTCCACAAGTACTGCTTCATCATACCACATGTGTAGGGCACAGCGGTGTCACGCAGTTCTACACCTGGCTTACCTCGGCGAACGAAGTCACACAGGGGAGGAACTGTACCGCGTCATGCAGCAAGAAATCGATGTGTGGCTTTCTCCGCGCCAACTGCAAATCGGAACCATGGTGACGGACAATGGGAGTAACATGGTGTCCACGCTGCACCGAGGAGGGATGGTCCATGCGCCCTGCATGGCGCACATGTTCAATCTGGTTGTGAAAAGGTTCCTGAAGTCTGTCACCGATCTTCAGAAGATTCTGAAAATGCCCAGGAAAACTGTGCATGCACTTCATCCATTCCTACAAAGCCAGGAACACCCTCCTCGAGTTGCAGTGGCAGAACGGCCTCTCCCAACACACTTTGATATGCGATGTTTCCACCCGTTGGAATTCCAGCCTGCACATGTTGGACCGACTGTATGAACAGAGAAAGGCCATTAACGATTTTTTTGATGATCTAGGCGGACAGGAGTACTCCCCTGTGTAACTTTGATGTCAGCCAGTGGCAGCTCATGCGTGACACCTGCCGTTTGTTGAGGCCATTCCAGGAGGCGATGTTATTTGTCAGTCGCCAGGATTACAGGATGAATAACGTCATTCCACTGCTTCATGTCCTTGAACAGATGCTGAAAAATCTTTCTGGGCAGGAGACTGGAGACGTGGCGACTACATCTCACGGCCACATGAGTCCGGTGGGGACTGAACTGGAGGAGGAGGAGGACATTGGAGCAGAAGCATTGTCTGGTGAAATGAGTGGATTTTCTACCCAGGTGACAAGAGAGGAGGAGCAGGAGCAGCTGGAGGAGGTAGATGGAGATGAGGAAGACGAGGCAGATGACCCGCAAGAACCGTGGCAGTATACAGTGGAGATGGAGGCAGGGAGCCCCTTGTGCAGATGGCCCGCAGCATGCTGATTTGCCTGGCTAGTGACAGCCGAATAGTCAGCATCCGGCAGAGGGATGACTTCTGGCTCTCCACCCTATTGGACCCTCGCTACCGGTCCAAAATGGGAGACTTTTTACCAGCTGCTGAGAGGGAGGACAAACTCAAATACTATAGGGAAATCCTTCGTAGTCAGTTGGCTGCTGCCTATGTGCGGCATCGTCCCTCCTCTGACAGGTCTGACCGGGGGGTTCGTCAGCGCTCACGTACTACTGCCGCGGCTGCTGGGGGAAGGTGGGGGCGTAGGAGCAGTACCAGCTCCATCAGCAGCAACCTAAGTATGGAGTCACTGATGAGCAGCTTCCTTCACCCGCCTAGTGAGGAGGGCAGCCGCCAGCAGCACAGGGCCCGGAGCAGGCCCCCGAACCAACAGGGGGTGACCTACTTGGACGCACTCGCCACCCCAGTTAGAAGACCCGGGGCACTGGGGGCCCCAAATGGTAATTTGGGCCGCAATTGCCGAATTTTTCATGGAAAAAGCTGTCCTGCCCGCCAGTAGTGGGTATCAGAGGGGTGTTCATGCCCGGGGGGGCCTCGTTACCCCCAAGGGGAAAACCCTTGTCCCAGGAAATTTGGAAAATGCCTTTGTCAAGTGGAATCAGGGGGACGGCCAGGTTTCCACGCCTGAGAAATGGTCTGGGTTTCAAACTACCCGCCTCACCACTATTTGATCCGCCACCCGCCTGGAACCAACGCTGACAGTTTTTCGCTTTTCCACCACCACTTTTCCAGGGACTGGTTTTTTTCCAACCACCCCCCACACTCTGTCATTTTCCACTCTCTGACCTCATGCGCTTCTGCTGTTGGGTGCCGTGCTCCACCGTTCTTGTGCCACTTCTACCCATGGTTGCGCCGCACCTCCCCCTCCCCCTTTCATTGTGCCCCTAGTGGCCTACTACTGTTTTTTTTGCCACCTCCAAATTTCATTGTCCACTGTCTGACCCCATGCTCCCTTTTCTGGGCCTGACCTCCACCCCCTTTTTTGGGGC
>JAODAL010023777.1:0-61961 GCA_025379985.1 Phyllomedusa bahiana | reverse complement strand
GGTAAAAACATGACTATACAGAAGAACGGCCAACACTTTCTTGGCTTTAAAATTTCCTCTTACAAAGAAATTTTTTTAAAATTTCAAATGAGTTTTTTTCTCCGTTGGTTGGAGCCCCCCATGGGCCAACCTTCTCCCCCACTTGGCCAACTTTGTCAGGGCATGGTGGGAAGAGCAACATTTACTGTGTTTTAAATCCCTTTGCCAGAGTATAGTGGGGTAGGGGCGCTACATTGATGACCTCTTGTCATCGGGGTGTGAGGCGCTCATACCACACTTCATTGACTACATTGAACCCCCTTTAATTTAACTTTCACGGGATTTTCAAGGAGTCCATTTCATTTTGGACATTCATTGAGGGAGATTGTCCACCATACTGTCCACATTTCTCTCACAGGAAAATTAACTCAGGCAATCAATTCTTGGGGCCCAATATTTCCCCACTCTAAACACAATAAAGGCAATTCCATATGGAGAATTTTTAAGAATAGCAGAATTTGCATGAAAAGGGGATTTTTCATTATGTCTGACAACACAAAACAGGCTTTTGAAAAGAATACAAAAAGAAGGATCTAATGTACCAGGGGAAAACATCAGGGATAGTCAGAGAGATTTATTGCATCAAACACCCAACCCAAGGAGAGAAATAGCAAAAATCTGTTTTTACCCACCAACTACATAGGGGCTTCAAAAAGATAAAAAAATATTTTATAAAAACTTAAAATATTACGTCCAATCCCCTTACTGCTGCAGTTATAAAAAGATTTTTTGTACCCGAAGAGAGGATTACAATTGGGGAACATTTACCCTTAGTGTCATCACAATAACAACCCTCAAACATGGCTTACACAAAAGGATTTAAAATGTCGGCAAAACGTGTACAGTTGTCCATTACACTTTTAAAAAATACTACCAAAATACGGATAACTCTTTTTCCTTTCTATCCATGATTTCCAAAATTTCAAAGTCCCATAAACCCTTTATACAAGAGTGCACTTTTTTAACCTTTAAAAACATTGGGACACCTTCGAAAATTAAAAAACGTATCGCGAAAATTTAGCAATATAACAAAAAAAAATGTAAAACTTCAGGTGGCCAAGCACTTTTTTGATAAAAAAAATGGAAAACACATTTCAGGTTTTATGGGAAAAAACTGGGACATCGCCCTAAGGGGGGGGGGGGGGGGAAAGGACTCACAAATTGAAGGCGGAAGCGCAGGATCTTAAAATTAAAAAACCCAAAACCCCTTAGGCTCAAACTAGAAATGATTTTTACAATTTTTTTAAAAAAAATTTTTCTATTTTTTTTATTTATTAGGCGCATCATACGCTTTCAGCCCGGGTTTTGATCCACTGCCCTTTGTTTCCTCCCTTTGCGTACATGTATGCATTATTTTCGCTATTGGTCAAAGCAAACACTTTTAAACTGCATTGCACTTTTTTTTGTTTAAATAGCGGGCGCACCACCCCAAACGCCTGTTTTTTTTTCCCCTGTGGGTTCTATTTTATACTGGTTCTAATAAAGCGTTTTTTACCCTCCACCGGGGAACTTTCTCCTGTTTCCCCCAAAGGAGCTGTCACTCCCCGTAAACGCTCCGGGGAAACCATTTTTCCTTTTTGCATTTTTAGCTGCAATCCAGCATTGTCTTAGGACGGGAAAGGACAACGCTAAACCCAAAGGGACCCCGGGGGGCAAAAAATAAAAAAAAAAAAATTAAACAGTACACGGGTTGAGCGTTTTTTTGGGTTTGTTTTTCTTTTTTTTGGTTTGTATAAGGCATACCTCTTTGCCTGCCCCCCTCTAAATTTTTTACCCCCCTTAAAAAACATTGGGCCTTATCTCCACAAATTTTACAGAACCAAATTACAAAGTTTGTTTTTCCCTTTTTTTAACCCCTTGTACACCTGAAACATTTTTTTTTTGTGGGCGATTTTTTGAAATACCATTCCCAAAAACAACAAAAAAAAACAAATTTGCAACAAGCAACCAAAATTCAAAATTTTTCCAAAATTGGTTTGGTAATTTACAAAAATCCCAATCTCCCAAAGGGATGGACAAAAAAGTTAATTTCAAACCTTAGGGAATTGCAAATAACAAAAAAAAAGGAGCTCAAAATATGGTGGGATAAAAACCCCCATTTTCTTCTATGTGGAAAAGCTCAAAATTTCCCGGGAGGCCCTCCCCCAAAAAAAAAATTTCCCTTTCCTTTGATACAACTCCCGGGAATTCATGGCAAAGGGAAAAGAAGTTTTAAATTCGAACTTTTTCCTATCTTTTTGAAACCATTTTGATTTTTGAGTCAAAAAATTAAAAAACCCTACAAGCACAGATAAAAGATTGGAAAAACAAAGCACTGGGTTTTCCCAAACAATCCAGACTATGAACGTTTAAATAAACAATTAATGGAATCTATACAAAACATGGAAAAAGAAATTATGGACGTGAAAAAAAGAAAATTTATTAGGGATGTAGAGGATTATAAGACTAATAGTGTTTACACCTGGTCACAAGAGAACCGTCAATTTACACCCAAATCGATTATTTGTTAGATAAATAACTGAAGGATTAATTAGGCTGTCTATTTTTCTGATTTGGATAGTAGTGACAGCCCTAACACTGATATGGATCCTTTTGATTCATACTCTAACTATGCACATGATTCATACAACCAGCATACAAAATATTAAAAAAACGGGGGAGCAAGACCAAAGACTCCGGTAAACATGCCACCAAGGAAGTCAACAAGACCTCAGGCACAAATAAAAAGACCGTACAAATCGTGAATAATGACACACAGGTCGTCATACTCACCCCGACCATCCTTTCGGCTGCCCAAATTGATGTGTTGTCGCAAGGTCTGAACTTCTCTCCTTCCATTCATGTGATCGCTCCTGGGACTCAGTTTCCTGTTTGCAGTTAGCTGCTATGCCGGCAGCGTCTTAGGACTGGAGGACAACGCTGAACCAAGGAGCGCCCAGGGGCAACATACAATCCGTACACGGGTGAGCGATCTTTGTTTGTTTTTCTTTTGTGTAAAAAATACGTATTTGGTCAATAAAAAAAGTTCATCTCAATACTTTGTTATATATCCTTTGATGGTAATGACAGAGGTCAAACATTTTCATAAGTCTTCACAAGGTTGGCACACACTGTTGCTGGTATGTTGGACCATTCCTCCATGCAGATCTCCTCTAGAGCAGTGATGTTTTGGGGCTGTAGCTGGGCGACATGGACTTTCAACTCCCTCCAAAGGTTTTCTATGGGGTTGAGATCTAGAGACTGGCTAGGCCACTTCAGGACCTTGAAATTCTTCTCATGAAGCCACTCTTTCGTTGCCCTGGTGGTGTGCTTGGGATCATTGTCATGCTGAAAGAACCAGAAACGTTTCATCTTCAATGCCCTTGCTGATGGATGGAGGTTTGCACTCAAAATCTCATGATAAATGGCCCCATTCATTCTTTCATGTACACGGATCAGACGTCCTGGTCCCTTTGCAGAGAAACAGCCCCAAGCATGATGTTGCCACCCCCATGCTTCACAGTAGGTATGGTGTTCTTTGGATGCAACTCAGCATTCTCTCTTCTCCAAACATGACGAGTTGTGTTTCTATCAAACAGTTCTACTTTGGTTTCATCTGACCATATGACATTCCCCCAATACTCTTCTGGATCATCCAAATGCAGACTTCAGATGGGCCCAGACATGTACTGGCTTAAGCAGGGGGACATGTCTGGCACTGCAGGATCTTAGTCCCTGGAGGTGTAGTGTGTTACTGATGGTAGCCCTTGTTACGTTTGTCACTGCAGGTCATTCACTAGGTCCCCTTTTGTGGTTCTGGGATTTTTTCTCACCGTTCTTGTGATCATTTTCAGCCAACGGGGGTGAGATCTTGCATGGAGCCCAAGATCGAGGGAGATTATCAGTGGTCTTGTATGTCTTCCATTTTCTAATTATTGCTCCCACAGTTGATTTCTTCACACCAAGCTGCTTGCCTATTGCAGATTCAGTCTTCCCAGTCTGGTGCAGGGCTACAATTTAGTTTCCTTCGACAACTCTTTGGTCTTCACCATAGTGGAGTTTGGAGTGTGATTGTTTGATGTTGTGGACAGGTGTCTTTTTTATGATAACAAGTTCAAACAGATGCCATTACTACAGGTAATGAGTGGAGGACAGAGGAGCCTCTTAAATAAGAAGTTACAGGTCTGTGAGAGCCAGAAATCTTGCTTGTTTGTAGGTGACCAAATATTTATTTTCCACCATAATTTGTAAATAAATTATTTTCAAATCAGACAATGTGATTTTCTGGATTTGTTTTCACATTTTGTCTCACATAGTTGATGTCTATTTATGATGTCAGTTACAGGCCTCTCTTATCTTTTTAAGTGGGAGAGCTTGCACAATTGGTGGCTGACTAAATACTTTCTTTTCTCCACTGTATAGTATTACACATTAGGATGCAGGACCTAATCTCCCGGGATGCTTTGTGTAACCTGTATTAAGAGAGGAGAAAGATTCCATGGAGCAAGTAACTTCCAGCTTGGTATTTGAGTAAAAAGATGTGTGTATAAGCCAATCTAGACAATCTCTTAATGGACAAGCTATGAGAGGCATACATTAAAGATTTCCCCTGATCCACTTCTATTTATCACATAGTGCTGAAACTGCACATGTATAAGGATATAAGTGTTTATAGGTCACGTGCCCCTTTGCAACTCAGAACTTATAATGGTCTTGATTTTACAGGTGCTGAAGTGGTGTGAGGTTTGATAAGGGACCCAGTGGAATACAGAGCAGTCATCAAGTTCCATTACTTGAAAGACCACACAACAAAGGAGACTTTGATGAGATAAAAGAGGTTTATGGTGAATGGTGATGATTACCCATCATATGATGTAGTCAAGAACTGGCATAGTCAATTAAAATGTGCTGGGACTTCAGTGCAAACAGCTCCAAATCCAGGGGCTATTGATGAATACACCATCCAGCAAGTGGGGTCGCCATTTTGGAAAATTGCCATGTAACCATTCACCACCTAGCTAAAAATGTCAAGATTAGTGTGGGTTCCATGGTCCATCTTCACAAGCATAAAGTATCTACTTGCTGGGTTGCCAGATGCTCACACATTTTCAGAATCAGAAATGAGTCGAATGCTCTCAGGCTCTATCGTCGATGTGCCATGGAAACCAGGAGGACTTTTTCAACAGTCTGATCACACAGGATGAAAGCTGGGTCCATGACTATGATCCTGAGACTAAAGTCCCATCAATTCAATGGAAGATTCATGACTCACCGTCTCCAAAGTAGGCATGTGCCCAACCCTTGGCAGGAAAGGTCATGCTCACAGTATTTTGGGACCAGCACGGAGTAGGATTGATGGATTTCCTAGCAAAGGATACGATGATCACTGCTGCGGAAATTGCGGGAGGTCATCAAAACCAAGAGACATGGCATTATCATCAAAGGTGTCCGCCTTATGCAAGACAATGCACCAGTTCAAAACTCACAACGTTGCCCAAATGGAAGCATGCTCCTGTGGACTCGAAATTTTATTGCAACCCCCTCATTCAGCCAACCTCACTCCATTGGACTTCCACCTCTTTCCAACAATGAAATTATTTTTGAAGGGCAAGCATTTTCCAGATAATGAGATTCTGATTTCTAAAGTCACAACGTGGCTTTTGGAGCAACCTATCGACTTCCTCAAGTGAGGTGTTTAGAGTTGCTTAAAGAGATGCGAAAAGTGTGTGTCTCTAGGTGGCACCTATGTAAAGAAGGATTAATAATTGTGCCAAGTTTCATTGCTCTCAGTCCACAGGAAGTGGGTCAGGGGAAATCTTTAATGAATGCCCATTGTAAATTGTAGTTAGGGATAACTGGCAGATTATCACCCTGTTCTTTAAAATATCTATGATTGGATATAAGCCAAGAAGAGAGGGACTTGGTTGTTTTTGGGACATGGAAGGAAAAATAAAAGTTTTCTGACCATCAAAAACATAGCCTACATGGAACCAGAAATTTTGATATTGTGATTCTGGATCTCTTGAAGCCCATACATATAGAAATCGTATGTCCTGGGATTCAAAATCCGGGATTTCTATATTTTAATGTGCTGGCATTTTATCAAGGGAAAACACAATTTTAATTTTAAAATTTTTAAAGCTTTTGAAATTTAAAAAAAGTTTTTTTCCCAAAAAGGGGGGGGGGGGTCCATCATTCCTGCATGATGGGGGGCCCTTTTGGATGACAAACCCTTAATATATTTAACCAAGGGTTTAAATTAAAAAACAAAATTATGATCATTATGGGGTTTTTTTTTTTTTCTCCTTTTTTTTTTTGCATTGAATTTTTGTATTGTGGTTATATAAGCTGAGTTTTTTTTTCTTATTTCTTAGTGGGTTTTTTCGTGTGTATTATCAAAATGTGTAAGGATCATTTTTTATTTTAAACATACAACTAATCTAGAGGCAGGGCACTGTTTGTTCTTAATTGTATTTTAAATCTATTTTTTCCTGCATTCGGCATGGGGGTTTTATTTTGTGCTCGCTGCCCGCTCCGATGTGCTGGGCGTTTGGGTTACTGCGATGTGTATTACCTTTACTGGGGTTTTGGGGCACATTGCGCTTTTGTCAGTCCCAGTGGTTCCGATCACATGATCTGGGCACACGCTGTTTTTTTGTCTGGGAATTCCGGGTGGCAGCAAGCGTGCTGACTGGCTTTTATGGCATTTGGCTTTTCAGCAGGTGAGTTTGATAAGTGACTACTTACATAGCTATATATTGTGTCAGTTTGCTATGTTTTTTATGACAGAGTAAGGGGTTCCCCCCGAAGGTCGGAGAGTCCTTTCCCTGTGCCGTTTGTTTCCCATTTGCTTTTTAATGGTACTTAAAAAAGAAAGCTTTTTATTCATCCCTTGGATAATTGGATCGCTGGTATTTGCATTTTTTCTTCCATAAGAATTTGTATTTTTTAAAGAGGAGGGGTTTTGTTTTAAGGGGTAGAAAATTTTTGGAAAAGTATCATACAGACCAAATGGCACTGCTCAGAAGGATAAAATTAATTTAGACCAGCGATCTAGTTCCCCTAACAATTTTTAAAATCACGGGGGGGGGGGAAATTTAAAAGGAATATTAGATTAGAGGAACACGTAAGCCGTGCCAAGGGCTCTATTGCTAGGTTGAGGAGAAGAGGCGAATGTGGAACCCCCTCCCTTTGTACTATGCTAAAAAGCTTGATAAAAAAGTGTGATAAAAAGCTTGATATACTAATGTGAGAAAGGGGTTACAAAAAAAAGTGAGTGAAAAAAGGTTTGAAAAGCGCAATAATTTATTTTGTAAAGTACCTGTTCAGCCCCCACAATATACCTATCAAATCCTTTTTGGTCTGTAATTAAAAAGCCAAAGGGGAAAATGTTAACGCATTGGACTAGAAGAATTTTTTTTTTTTAGGTGGCAAAGGCCCCTGGAAAAACCCACCTCTATGGCAGCCAATAAGTTTTGGGGGGATGAAGGAAAAAAACAGGAAAAATACCCATGATCTTAGTCAATAATTTTAAGAAAAGGATGGTAAGGATAAAAATTCAAAAGGAAGGGGGGGTCCCTTTTCCAAGACTTCGGGGTTTTAAAAACCTTTACTGACGTGGGTTCATGACTAGGATTATGGATCCAGTAGATTAAGAATGTTATGGGGAAAAAAAAACAGGGGAGTAAGGGCCTTCAAAATTGAATTTCCCCCGGTATATCATGGGCCCCTGCAGCTTTATGATTTTTTAGTTTGGAAAGTGTTGTTATTTCGTGGCAGATATGGGGGTTTTTAAAGGTGTCTACTCCTTTTTGGGTTTAAACAGGTAAGTTGATTTTGCTCAGCTCAGGGTTTTGAGGCGCGGTCATCTAAGTGTTCATGCACATAAAGACCCTGGTAATATGATCGAAGAATCACCTTGACTTCACTACCTGTATGTCTTAAGATGCCATTTTTATCTTTTAATATAGATGTCAGGGGCAGGAGGTCCTTGGTAAATCTTGCCAAGAGTCTAACTGGTTTGCTACCAAAATGGAACAGACGTGTCTCAGTTTGCGATCTTCTCAGGGATTCCCTCTTCTCTAGCCACAACTTGTAGTTTTGTGTAGTCAATTTCCACTTGGATTTATTTGCCTCTGAAGGGGACACGACAAAGGTGCTATAGGCGTTTCTCAATTCTGTGCCAAATAAATCAATTTTATTGGCTGTTTGTTTCTGTAACCTAGAGATATGAAAGATTAAATTACCTCTCAGAACTGACTTAGCCATATTCCAGAACACCTGTGGGGAATCTATATGTTCTGAATTTATCGACTGGTACTCAAGTCACCAAGCTGGAAGAGTCGTCTGGGATTCCTTGTCTCTGTACAGAAAAGAGGGGAATATCCAGATAAATTTGGTGTCACATGGAATAGAGTCAGATAAAGTAAGAATAACAGGAGCATGAACTTAGATTATTAAATCTCTAATACAAACCCCCTTCACTCTAGGAAGACACCTACATGGAGCAAGAATATAATCGATTCTCAACCAGTTATTGTGGTTGTGGGAGAAATGGGAGTATTTCCTTCCTTCCAGATTGAAAAACTGCCATGTGTCACATAAGTTACTATTCTAACAAACTTTTCTAAAAACGTGTTCCTTGAGGGGGTTACATCTGGACGGCTATTTGTTTTCTGGGAGAGAACTGCATTAATGTTCCACCAGCAATTTTAATCCAACGCATAGTCTAGCCAAATGAGATTCCAATCATCTGAAAAAAGAAGTACAGCACCCCTGAGTTAGGGATCATATATGTTATATAGAAAGATCTTCGTAGGTAAATTTAATTTTGAAATAATCCATCTGGCCCATTAGATTCTCTTCCTCTTTCTGGACTGATCCTCCGACATGGAAAACTTTTTGTTAAGCAATGTGATTACTCTGATTTTGTAAAGAACACTTAGGAGCCAAATACTTGATGCCACCCTCAAGCTATTTCATATGCTTAAAATTCTCTGTAGTAAATGGTTTCTTGCAATAAAGGTGACTGTCACACAACCTTTAAACGTAGAACCATTTTATAGAACATGAGACGCTTGTTTGGAGAGTGCAGGCCTTAAACATTCTAAGTTACTATTTTCATATTGTAACTAGTGTTGAGCGGTTGCGTTGGCTATCGAGATCGATCGATAGTCGATAGTCGGCCGCTATCGATAAAGTTTTTCGATTAGTGAGCAATCGATTATGAGCGATTACCATTAAAGTCTATGGGAGAGCACACACCTTCATTATTACACCCAACAGGCTGGAGAAGCTGAATTAACTTCCACAACAGATACAAAAAATGGATACGTGTCCATCTTAGGGCAACACACTTAGGTTATTAATAGTCACAGAAAATAAAAGTCACAGACCCATTTACTTCCCTGTCTTGTACCCACAGCCTGGACCCTTAAACCTGCATCACCCACAAATTAAACAAGTGCCAGAAGGCAGTATGATTTGAACCATCATGTACTTGGAACTGGACATTGAATTTAATGTCCTGGAATCGCAGCATGAGCCCCAAACTGCATGACCCCCACATTTCAAAAAGTGCCGAAAAGGAGTCTTTCAACCACCATTTTAGTTGAACTGGACATTCTGACTATACATGTCCTGGGCCACAGATGAGCCCCAATACCTGCATTGACCCCCACATTTAAAAAGTGCCGGAAAAAGGAGTCTTTCAACCACCATTTTAGTTGAACTGGACATTGACTATACCTGTCCTGGGCCACAGCATGAGCCCAAAACCTGCATGACCCCCACATTTATAAAGTGCCGGAAAAAGGAGTCTTTCAACCACCATTTTAGTTGAACTGGACATTGACTATACCTGTCCTGGGGCGACAGCATGAGCCCAAAACCAGCATGACCCCCACATTTAAAAAGTTCTGAAAAAGGTCTTTCACCACCATTTTAGTTGAACTAGGACATTGGACTATACCTTGTCCTGGGCCACAGCATGAACCCCAAACCTGATGACCCCCACATTTAAAAAGTGCCTGGGAAAAAGGATGTCTTTCACCATCATTAGTTGAAATGGGACATTGACTATACCTGTCTGGGCACAGCATGAGCCCAAACTGCATGACCCCAACATTTAAAAAAGTGCCGGGAAAAAGGAGGTCTTTCAACCCACCATTTTAGTTGAACTGGACATTGACTATTACCTTGTCCTGGCCACAGCATGAGCCCCAAAACCTGCATGACCCCCACATTTAAAAGTGCCGGAAAAAAGGTGTCTTTCAACACCATTTTAAGTTGAAGCTGGACATTGAATATACCTGTCCTGGCCACAGCAGAGCCCCAAACTGCATGACCACACCATTTAAAAAGTGCCGGAAAAAGGAGTCTTTCAACCACCATTTTAGTTGAACTGGACATTGACTATACCTGTCCTGGTCCACAGCATGACCCAGGGCCGGAGTTACAGTGAGTGCGGTGAAAGCCCAGGCTGGCGTCCGTCATCTATTAACACGCAGGTTTAAAATGCCGATGACGCATGCAACGAAAAACTGTCAGTTGCTGAAGCAGATTGCGGAAGAGGAAAGTGTGAGAACTCCAGCCTTCCTCTGTACACAGTCAATACTGGGTAGCGCTTGCCCCTCCGTGGTATGAGTGTGGACCAAATTGAGCTTAACTTGGGAAATACTGTGGCTTACGCTAAACTGTTACAACCGGTGCCCTTTTATCTTGGCATTTCTTTTTTCATTTTACTCAACGTGCTGGAGGAAATGGGTCTCTTGTACTTTGCTTTCTCTGTCTGTGCTACATACTCCATATCTTCGAATAACTACCATCTGGTTCAAGTTTTCTGGACCTCCACTTGTACCAATTCAGCAGGAATTTTTTTAAACAGCTATTTTGTTACATGCAAGTTTTTTAGTACTTTAATTCTAGAAAAACACATTTTTAAGAATAGGATGGAATCCCACCATGTCTTTGTTTCTCTTTTTTTCATTGTATTAAATGGGTTGTCTCTATACAGGGATTGAGAGCTTATGTTAAAGGATCTTGCAATAACAAGTCATTTTGCAGTTATGTGTCCATTAACAGTGTCTACACTATTCCTGTTTCTGACAGCCACACCATCACCCTTGAGCCACTCTTTGACACTTTGTGAAGAAACAAATGTCGGTTAGAAACAAAATTTTTTAGAATAGGACATGTAGTTATTAAGCCTGCATTGTCACAGCAAAATGCCCCAAAATTCAAAGCATGACTCTTGGAGACATTTGGTACAATTGTGATGAAACAAATGTCTGTTAGAAACAACCATTTTTTAGAACTTGGACCTGTAGGTATAGCGTGCATGTCACAGCAAAATGCTCCCCAAAAATTCAAAGCATTACCCTTGAGCCACTTTGGTCAATTGTGAAGAACTTATGTCTGTTAGAAACTAAATTTTTTTTATAATAGGAACTGTAGTATAGCTGCAATTCAAAGAAGCATGACCCAAAAAATTTTAAATTGATTCTCAGCCACTGTTAAAAATTGTGAGGAGAAATGCACTTAGAAGCCCACATTTTGTTACAAAGGACATTGATTATTGCTGTATCTTCATAGCTACTCATGACCCCAAAAATTATAAATATTAACTTTGCAGCCACTTAAAAAATTGTGAGGGAGGAGAATTGCCACTTAAGAAGACACTTTCTGTTCCAAAGGACCAAATTATAGCTGTATCTCACAGCAACATGACCCCAAAAATTATAAATTACTGACTTTCAGCCACTATAAAAATTAGTGAGAGAGAATATGCCACTTGAGAGGTCACATTTCTGTTCCAAAGGACCATATTATTGCTGTATTCTCACAGCAACATGAACTCAAAACCAATCAAAATGCAAAAACTTCTTAAGATAAGTGAGTAACCATGGGAATAGGTGTTGTCTTGAAACCTTGCTGTCTATTTACAGTTCCTCACAGCAAAACCAGCAAAATGAAAACTGTTGGGAAAGAGAATAAAAATTGCAGTAAGATATGATCATTTAAAAAAAAGTTTTCAAGAGGGACCATCTTCTGTTTGAACAAAGAAATGTGAAGTAGGGACTGGCAACTAATCAGAGGTCCTCGGCATTGGGGCCTCAAATCATCAGAGATCCATGCCTGATTCATTTGGATGAAAGTCAATCGATCCACATTTCTGTGGAAAGCCGGATGCGTTTGTCTGTAATGACTCTCCAGCTGTTGCTGAAGGGTCCGCTCAGATATGATGCTGGCTGCTGGGCAGGACAACACCTCTATGGCGTGACGAGCCCAGCTCGGGCCATTCCGTCCATTTTGGATACCCAGAAGTCTAATTGGGTCGGAAGAACACATGCAAAAAACATCGGTGTTGAGACGCAGATAGTAGGTGCACCTTGATCTTAAGCTGATCTCTTTGTGTTGGATGTGTGCACTGCATTGCATGCGTTGGTTGCGGTGGTAACAAAGATTGCCAGAGGTTCACCATTAGGCTTTGCCACCTTTGCCTGCTGCTGCGCTACGCCTACTTGGCACTCTTACTGCTGTCACGTCAGTGATGTTGTTCCACCGTGACATTTTGGGGAAAGTGAAAGCAGGGGGGGGGGGTCGAAACAGTGTCTCCAGTTGATCAATCAGCAAGGTCTCCATTTCCTGCATTTTACTCTCTATTTTGGGTGGCGTGGAAGGAAAGTGCTGATTTTTGTTTTGTACCGGGGATCCAGGAGGGGTGGCACCCAGTAACTGTTGTTCATTTTGATGGCCTTAATGCCGAGGATCATGTTGGAGGAAATGGAGCATCCAAGCACTAATGGAGAGATGCGAGCCTTGGGATTTCCCAAGCCTCTGGGTCGAGGTGGCACTAGCAAACTGATCTTCCTCATCGTCATCCTCCGCCTCAAATTCTCGCCAACTACTTTCCAAGGCAGGGAACCCGTCGGTAACCCATTGGTTGTCTAGGAATACCGTCCCTCCTCCTCCTCCTCCTCCTAGCTGCCTCCGGCACAGCTTTCAACACAGCCTGACTTGCTTGAGATGAGTGCACCTGAGAGTGATGCAGCCCCACTTGCACTAGCTCTCTCTGGACCCCGAACCACTGCCATATGAAGACCGATGAAATTGTTGAATCTGAAATCTGTGGGCACTTGTGGATTTGACGGAGACGAAAGGACTCTCCGGTGGTCGCATCTGTGTCCGTCTCCTCCTCGTCGCTGGCGGGACCTGTTGATTTCGGAGTGTCCAACGAACGTTCCAAGAATACGTTCTCCACTATGTCAAATGCAGACAAGGGCATTGTCCGCACTGGACCATTTTGGATGGCTTCTTCAAAAAACTGGCAAGCTGGTGCAGAGCTCTTTCACCTGCCTCAATCTCGCAGGTGGTTCAACACCCCGAGGTCCGTACTGCTGCTTGTCAGGCCCATGTGTCACTTCGTACTGCGTAATGCTTTGCGCTGCTGCCACATAGCTGGAGGCATGTGGAGGGTGGAATTCCAGCGTGTTGCCACGTCAACAATGAGACGGTTGGACGGGGAGGCCGAGACTGACGCCTGCAACGCAGCACGGCGGGACGAAGCAGTGGTGCGAACGGCGGAAGTGCGAAACTAGACCTCGTGCCTGTCTTCAGCAGGCAGTCCAGGACCCGGGTAGCTGCTCTTAGAAATTTTTCTGGACGACAAGGTTCATGACATGTGCCAGGCAAGGGATGTGTCCAGCATAACGATCTTAAGGGCGGGCCAGCAGATTTTGCCCGTCCTATCGCACACCACCTTGCCTGGCACAAGGTTTTGTCACCCAGCCAGCGCCTCGGTCTCGTGCTTAGAGCGTCACCAAAAAAAAAGCTTCCTGACCTGGTGTGTGTGGACGGTGTCTCCAAGGCAGAATCTAATTTCAACACGGGCCTGGTGTCTCTGGGCACGTGATGCTCCAGAGGACCTTGGGGGAAAGACGCACCTCGCACCATCCCTGCGGTTTTGAAGAGCGTGCGCGAGCCTGAGAGCCACCGTCTCCACCCAGAGACATCCTCCCAGCTCACCCAGTGAGCTGTCACAGAGATTAGCGGCCTTGGCCTGTGCTTATAGTCCATGTGTCAGGATGGGTGGTGAGCATGGACTTTTCAGGACACAGATGCAGACAAACCGCGTTGAAATTTTAGATGGACATCGTGGCTGGCCAGGGCAGGGACGGCTTTTCTGGCAAAGAAATGCCTCTCGGCATCTGGTATTGGGGGCAGGACGTGGGCATGACGTGGCGGAAACCCATCTGTGTCCACCAGACAGAAAGGCAACATTTCCAGGCCAAAACAGGCCTGGCAATGCCGACTTTCAGGCTTTTGGCTTTGGGATGGTATTGGGTTAAAGTGTTTCCTTCTGCTCCCAAACCTGGAAGACAGAAAGGCAGGCTGCTAGTCTGGCCGCTGTACGGCGTGCAGGTCGTCAAACTGGCGGAAGGAGGAAGGGGTAGGATGGGTCTCTGATGGGGTTGGTGGTACTCGGGCGACGCGTGGAGGCTGAACTGCAGAGGCTCGTTCCTGATCATGACTCTGTGAGTCATGGGCAGATGAGGAACCGCTTGGTGTGGCGGAGGAGGGAGGAGGGCGGGTAGGGAAAAGAGGGTTGTGACAGTGGTTGGGAGGCCCGGCGTCGGTCTGGGGCTTTTTTGGCCAAGTGTTCCTCCATTTCAAACGCATGCATTCGCTGCATGTGATGACATGTTGGTGGTGGTTAGACACTAAAAGTTCTTGCCTCTACTTATGCGTTTACGGCAAAGGCCGGCATTGACATCGCTGGGTGAAACAGAGGCTTGGTCAAAGAAGGCCCAGGCTTGAGGGTCCTGGACCTTTTTGACGGCGTAAGCGAGGGAGCGGAGTTTGCAATGTCCGTGGCTGGCGGAATCATATCAGCGGGACTTCTGCGACCACCCTCTCCCTTTTTTGTGGCGGGACCCGTATTGGACACTACCCCATGTCTTCCTCCTCGTCCACTGATGAAGCGCTCGCAAGGCAAATTCTGCAGGAAAAAGACAGGATGGATCCGCAATGTAGTCATTTTCATCATCACAACACCATGGTGACTTGGTCGTCCGACTTTTCTGCATCCAGAAAGCTGCCGGGCTACAAGCAAGGTTGCACTGAAAGGCCGTTTGCGCCCCCGGTTTTTTGACGATTGACCAGGCTTCCTTCACTCCTCCTGGTGGCATCAGTAACTGGGCGTCAAGGTAGCAGACTACAATCATCCTCTTGATCTTTTTAAACTTGCCTTCTGACCCCAACCGCCATTTTGTCATCAAAGAGGTCTTCAGACAATGGATTATCCACAGTGGTGGGTACACGAGTTGACATTTGGGCTGCTTCATGTTGGACGGATGCTGATGGATGCTGAGCGACATTTGTGGCCGTGACTGGGAGGACGAGGAGCGTAAGATGCTTGATGACAGGTGGGTTGCATTAACCACTGAAGGACAGTATTGGCTACGATGTTCGTTAATTAGATTCAAAAGGGCCAGGGACCCAGCGATGACAGGCCTGACGTCCTGCAACTGAACGATCGGGCTGGCATGGTGTTGTCGCCAGCAGCACTGGAAGGAGCACCTTCTCTCTTAACTCTACCTCCATGGTGCTACCCCCCCCACCCATTTCTATGCTTGCTTAACCACCTGCATTTCGCTCCATGTTCAGGAATGTAAAAATTTGAGAGGTTATGGAATAGTTTTGGAAAGTCTCTTATTAAAAGACGGCAAATCACAGCTCTTCTCTAAATCATCTAATCAAAAACAAAATTGCTGGATTCAAATTTAACTGCAAGGTGTTATCAACAAATCTGGGGACCTGGGCAACAAGTGCAAAAAAAACACGTAACTGTTATGATTTCGTATAATACACCGTTTTTTTTTTGCACCTTTCAATTCACCTGTGGTGAAGATAATTGCTGTTTTAAGATTTACGTAGATGCTGCGTCAATGAACAGTACTGGGTGCGCAAAAGTACAAAAAAACACGTAAAACTGTTATGTTTTCATATTAATAAACGGTATTTTTGCACCTTTCAACTTCACTGTGGTGTATTGAATTGTGATTTCTAAGATTTACGTTGGAATGCTGCATCAATGACACAAAGCTGGGTGTGCAAAAGTCAAAAAACAGTAACTTGTTATGTTTTGGGATAATAAACGGGTATTTTTCTGCACCTCTCAATTACCTGTGGTGAAATTGAATTGCTGTTCTAAGATTTACGTGGATGCTGCGTCAATGAACAAAGCTGGGTGCTTGTAAAAGTCAAAAACACGTAACTGTTAAGTTTTTCGTATAATAAACGGTGCATTTTTTCGACACCTTTCATTCACCTGTGGTGAATATAGAATTTCTGTTTTATGATTTACGTCGATAGATGCTGCGTCAATGAACAATGCTGGGTGTGCCAAAAGCTCAAAAAAAACACGTAACTGTTATGTTTTGGTTTAATAAACGATATTTTTTGCTGCACGTTTCAATTCACTGTGGTGAATATAGAATTGCTGTTTTAAGATTTACGTAGATGCTGACGTCAATGAACCAGTGCTGGGTGCGCAAAAGTCAAATAACTCGCTAACTGTTTATGTTTTGATATAATAAACGGAGTATTTTTTGCACCATTTCAATTCACTGTGGTGAATATAGAATTGTGATTTTAAGATTTACGTAGATTGCTGCGTCAACACATGACAGTGCTGGGGAGCGGCAAAAGTCAAAAAACACGTAATGTTATGTTTTGGTATAATAAACGATATTTTTTGCACCTTTCAAATTCACCATGTGGTGATTATAGAATTGCCTGTTTTAAGATTTAACGATAGATGATTGCGTCAATGAACAGTGCTGGTGCGCAAATGTAAATCAACACGTAACTGTTATGTTTTTTCGTATGATAACACGGTATTTTTTGCACCTTCAATTCACCTGTGGTGAATATAGAATCGCTGTTTTAAGATTTACGTAGAGCTGGTCAAGAAACAGTGCTGGTCGTGAGCAAAAGTCAAAAAAACAGCAACGGTTCATGTTTTGACTATTATAAACGGGTATTTTTTGCACCTTTCAATTCACCTTGGTGATATAGAATTGCTGTTTTAAGCATTCTACATAGATGCTGCAGACAAGACAGTGCTTGGGCTGCCGCAGAAGTCAAAAACACGTTAACTGTTAAGTTTTGATATAATAAACGGTATTTTTTTGCACTTTCAATTCACCTTTCAATTTTTGCACCTTTTCATTCACTGTGTGAATATAGAATTGCTGTTTTTAAGATTTACCGTAAATGCTGCGTCAATGAACAGATGCTGGGTGTGCAAAAGTCGAAAAAACACGTAACTGTTATGTTTACGATGATACGTGTTAATTTTTGCACCTTTCAATTCACTTTGGTGAATATAGAATTGCTCTGTTTTAAGATTTACGGTAGTTGCTGCGTCAATGAACAGTGCTGGGTGCGCAAAAGTCAAAAAAAACGTATCTGTTATGTTTTGATATAATAAACGAGTAATTTTTAGCACTTTCAATTCACTGTGGTGAATATAGAATTGCTTGTTTTAAGATTTACGTAGATGCTGCGTCAATGAACAGTGTGGGTGCCGCAAAAGTCTAAAAAAACACGTAACTGTTATGTTTTGATATAATAAACGGGTATTTTTTGCAACTTTCAACTTCAACTGTGGTGAATATAGAATTGCGTTTAAGATTTACGTAGATGTTTTTTACTGCGTCACATATGAAAACAGTGCAGGGTGCGCAAAAGTCAAAAATCAATGTAACTGTTTGTTTTGTAATATAATAAAACGGTATTTTTGCACTTTTCAATTCACCTGGGTGAATATAGAATGCTTTTAAGTTTTACAATAGATGCTGCGTCAAATGACAGTGCTGGTGTGCGCAAAAGTCAAAACAAACACGTAATGTTATGTTAGAATATAGAATTGCTGTTTTAAGATTTACGTAGATGCTGCGTCAATGAACAATGCTGGGTGTGTCAAAGTCAAAAAACACTAACTGTTATGTTTTGGTATAATAAACGATATTATTTTGCACCTTTTCAATTCACCTGTGGTTGAATATAGAATTGCTGGTTTAAGATTTACGTAGATGCTGCGGCTGCGTCATGAACAGCTGCTGGGGGCGCAAAAGTCAAAAAACACGTAACGTTTATGTGGTGATATAATAAACAGTATTTTTTGCAACCTTTCAATTCACCTGTGGTGAATATAGAATTGCTGTTTTTAAGATTTACGTAATGCTTAGCGTCAATGAAGCAGTGCTTGGGAAAGCGCAAAAGTCAAAAAACCACTAACTTTTATGTTTTGGTATAATAACGATATTTTTAGCACCTTTCAATTCACCAGTGGTGAATAAAGAATTGATGTTTTAAGATTTACGTAGATGATGCGTCAATGAACAGTGCTGGGTGAGCAAAAAGTCAAAAAACAACGTAACTGTTATGTTTTTCGTAGATACAACGGTATTTTTTTGCACCAATCATTTCACATCTGTGTGAATATAGAAACGCGTTTTAAGATTTACATTAATGCTAGGCGTCAATGAACAGTGCTGGTGCGCAAAAGTCAAAAACACGCAAAATTTATGTTTGGGGGGGGGGATATAATAACGGTATTGTTGCACCCTTTCAATTCACCTTTCAATTTTTGACCTTTCAATCAACCTGTGGTGAATTAGAATTGCTGTTTTTTTACGAATTACGTAAAGCTGCGTCCATGGAACAGTTCTGGGTGTGCAAAATTCAGAAAAACACGTACCCTGTTTTTATGTTTTCGTATGAAATACGCGGTATTTTTTGCACCTTTCAATTCACCTGTGGTGAATATAGAATTGTGTGCGAGTGTTTACAAGATTACGTAATAGCTTGCGTCCAATGAACAGTGCTTGTGGCGCAAAAGTCAAAAAACGTACGTTACTGTTATGTTGATAATAATAAATCGGTAATTTTTTTGCACCTTTCAATTCACCTGTGGTGATATAGATTGCTGTTTAAAAAGATTTACACGTGATGCCTTGCCGTCAATGAACAGTGCTGGTGCGCAAAAGTCAAAAACACGTAACTTGTTATGTTTTTTGATATATAAACGTATTTTTTTGCACCTTTCAATTCACCTGTGGTGAAATATGATTGCTGTTTAAGATTTACGTAGGATGCTTGCTGCGTCAATGAACATGCTGGGGTGCGCAAAAGTCAAAAAACATGTAACTGTTATGTTTTGAATATAATAAACGTATTTTTTGCACTTTTTCAATTCACCGTGGTGAATATAGAATCTGTTTTAAGATTTAACATAGATGCGCTAGCGTCAATGATCATGCTGGGGTGCGTGCGCAAAAGTCAAAAAACCACGTAACTGTTATGTTTTTTTTTTATACACGGTCTTTTTTGCACCTATCAATTCACCTGTGGTGAATATAGAATTAGCTGTTTTAAAGATTTTACGTAATGCTGCGTCATGAACAGTTGCTGGGTGCGCAAAAGCAAAAAACACGTAACGTTATGTTTTGATATAATAGATGGTATTTTTGCACCTTTCAATTCACCTGTGGTGAAAATAGAATTGCTGTTTTACAAATTTACATAATCTCGCGTCAATGAACAGTGCTGGTGCGCAAAAGTCAAAAAGGAGACACGTAACTGTTATGTTTTGATATAATAAACGGTATTTTTTTGCACCTTTCAATTCACCTGTGGTAATATAGAATTGCTGTTTTAAGATTTACGGTAGATGGCTGCGTCAATGAACAGTGCTGGGTGCGCAATAGTCAAAAAACACTAACGTTATGTTTTGATATAAAAAACGGTATTTTTTGCACCTTTCAATTCACCTGTTGATATAGAATAGCTGTTTTAAGATTTACGTAAGATGCGTGCGTCAATGAACAGTGCTGGTGCGCAAAAGTCAAAAAACACGTAACTGTTAGTTTTGATATAATAAACGTATTTTTTTGCACCTTTCAATTTACCCTGTGGTGAAATAGAATTGCTGTTTTTAAGAATTACGTGGATGCCTTCCGTCAATGAACAATGCTGGTGTGGTGCAAAAGATCAAAAAACACGTAACCTGTGATGTTTTACGTACGATACACCGGTATTATGGCAACAAACAACCTGTGCGACTACAAGATTGCTGATTGTAATTTAAGTGCAAGATGGATCTCATATCAACAGTCACCATTGTAAATGGTAAAAAAATATGAACACCTATCTGAAATGTATCACTGATAATAAAAGTGGAGTTTTGCCAGCTAAACAAAGAGACCTGCAAGTTACTAGAAAATGATGTTTTATCCAATATAAGTTCAGTTCAGGCTGCCCAATATCCACGAAATATTTCATAGCAAAACTGTTAATAATAAAGATATTCCACTACCATGTCTACACAAAGTCTTGGTGAACTTTATCCAGTGTTCTTTATAATACCGAGCTTGTCTGTGTTCGCTCGCGGGCCCCCCCCCCTGCTTCCCAACCGCCGTGAATTTACAGCGGTAGATGCTGCTTAAAATTCTCTATCTAACTACATAAAATCTTCAAAATCTCTAATCTAACTAAATTGGTAGGAATCACAGCTAATAGTATAGGTTTCTCTGTGCAGAAATAGACTAATTTCGCTTGAGACTATGTTTGCCACAGGCAGAGACGCAGGTCCTAACCCTATGAGACGCTGAGGAGGACCACTGAGGCTGAAACAGGAGAAGAACCGCTGTTCTAACATGGTAAACACGAGGTCTTGATTTTTCCAGCCAAATCGCAACATAGATACACATCCCAGTCCATGACGACGCACACACATCTCACCCTGCTCTAATCTGTAATCTCATTGCTGGCCGCTCAAATTTACAAGGAAGCCGCCGAAAAATGGCGCGATCTTAATAGATTGATGCACAGATTTTAACCTTAATTTATCGCATGATCTGGAATTTAGATCACCAAAAAAACCTATGCCGATTTCATTCAACTATGTCGATAAAATCGTTTCAAACTAATTGTACACCCTTAAAACGCGCGCAATATACCGAACGGTGTTCAATGGTAGGTTCTCTTTGCCCAAGGGAACAAATTAAGGGGGCGGGGGGGGGCAGCAGTGAAAAAAAGAAGCAAAAAATATATAAAGAGCCTACAGAATGAGAGCTGTCACCATAGGGACGAGGGTAATGAAGTGGGGTTAGTTGGGGGGCACGCCTCTGGAGTCCAATATCTCACCCATGTACTTCCCCAGAGGATTATGCAGTTTTATTAACTTCTCTTTTTTCAACATGAAAGCTGACAGCTGAAAAAAAAACAAAACCAAAAAAAAAAAACCCCATACAAACAGCCAACTCCAAATGAAGGTGGGTGAAAAGTGTTAGTAAACCTGTAGTTTGAACAGAAATTCATGGATGTTTACAGAAATTTGCTCCATGAGAGAAGGTCCCCATTAAATCCCTCCAGAACCCCAGATATTAGGGGGAAAATGGGAAGAATGGCAAGGGAGAACACCCCTACACTCCTGAAATCAGAGGAGCAGAATAAACCAAACAGATACCTTGTAATGTTACATTCGTATCAAAATACACAGAATCGTAAAGTCTAATAATAAATTATTAAATTCTGTCAGAAACAGGGAAATTCTAATAAATGGTAGAAGTTCATTTCATGATTATGAAGGAAACTGAATGTTGACCTCCCATGCCAAAACACCCTCTCCACTTAAAGAGAAACAGTTAACCTCGAGAATCGTAGTATTAGGTTCCCATCTTGGAAGATAGACATTTCCACTGTTCCTTTGGACTAAGAGAGACAGAAGACCATGGACCGTGATCTTCTGACCTTCGAATCATCTTTGGTGGAAAAGTGAGATAATTACTCTTGGTGAAGAAACAGCGAGGGAGATCGAGTGGATAGAGATCTAGAGGCAGAACATTATTCCATATCCAGAAGGCTTTTTACTTCAGAGGGCGAGTGAAACATGGAAGTGTTCTGAGTTTTATAAAACACTCGTAGAATAGCTGCATACAATAAGGCAAATTTCTCCTGCCTCCAAAATAGATCAAAAACAGATCACAGAAAAAGCCCTCTGCCTCTTGACCACTTCCGAAGAGAAATGTTTGAACACTAGTATTTTTTGCTTCTATGAATATAGATTGAATTGTGAGCCTGTTCATTTGATGTCCATAATAGCTGTCTTTTCTGTAAAAAATTCTAATATTTCACGATTATCTTGCTGGCGGTTTTCATGTTCACAAGGCCATGCTGTCCCTGCCTCTGACTCTGGATTTGTTTTGTGTCTGCCGCAAAGGTAGGGCAGGGGGGGCACGTGATATATAATGCGAGCGTCACACACAATTGCGCGTGACGATGGAACCAAGAGGCCTAGGAGAGCTTATGTTTGTCAGAGGTTTGACAAGATCCTTCTCAGGAATAGACCTCCGGGATCCCCAAAATTCTTGGGTTGTTGTGTCTGGATCTATTTTCAAGATATTCTATTTAATTGTTCCAGATAAGCCATTATACTCTGTAGGACATTCGCTTATTGGATACATATTTTGTCTTTATCTGTTTTTCCAGTGGTCTTGCATCTTACCAATCTCTTCTCATTATGTAATTGGGCATCAGACTTTAAGGGCGACATGTATGAAGCTTGCCGCGTCGGAGCGCACGTTTTCCCGAGCTCGAACGTGAAAGCTGTGACTCATGTATGTTGGCGCCCGAGGTGCGCTCTTTCATGCGGTGTAAAGTCCACCGCGCCTCGCCTGAGTGTGAGGCGCAGTGCGGGACTTAGGCGCAGTGCGGGACTGCACCTAAGATTCGCCGCCCGAACAGGTGCGATCATACTTGCGGTGAAAAGTCTACCGTGCCTCGCCAGTGTGTGAGGCGCAGTGCAGGACAGGTGCAGTACGGGACTGCACCTAAGATTCGCCACCCGAGGAGGTGCGCTCATGCATGCGGTGAAAAGTCCACCACGCCTCGCCAGTGTGTGAGGCGCAGTGCGGGACTAGGCGCAAAAGACTGCGCCTAACAAGTATTCCGATTCGAGACAGGCTGGGAAAACAACGAGAAATCAATTAAACATGTTAGTGAAGAAGCAAAAAGAGTTGTCTTTTCAAATAATGAAGAAAAAGTGAAAAATAAAGCTGTCTAAAAAACGATTAAATGTAAGTGAAAAAGTGAATCATTTAAAATGTAAGGGAAAGATATAAAAGATCAGCTCAGTAAATAAATCTCAGCCTCAGCTCCCATGAGGCATGGAGTATGAATCCAAAAAAATCGTTTTTTATTACGTGTAAAACATTATCTGAAAAAAGAGCTCAAACGCTTCTTAAAAAAATACAAAATAAAAACACTAAACAAAAAATCAAGAATTGGCGCAACAATCAGGAATTTTGATCTTGATAATTGCCGGGAAATACGTAATTCAAATTCTGTAAGCTCTTCTCATTGGTCGGCATCGAACCACCAATCAGAAATATGAGCGAACAGGACCCACTTATAAGCTATGGGGAAGTATAACCAATCAAAATGAAAAGGCGGACAGTTTCAAAATACAGTAAAAATGCAGAAAGAGCTGATTGTTTGAACTACGTGGGCTTTGGGCAATCCGGCCCAATCATAATTGGGAGCGACAGTAAACCATTATAACCTATGGAGAAGTATTGACCAATCAAATGCAAAGGCGGACACTTTCAAAATACAGAAAAAATGCAGAAAAGAGTCGAGTGAGAGTGAGTTGAACTAGCGGGGGCTTGGCAATCCCGCCAATCATAATTGAGCGACAGTAAACCATTATAAACCTATGGAGAATTATTGACCAAATCAAATTGCAAAAGGCGGGACACTTCCAAAATACATTAAAAATGCAGAAAAAGAGCTGATTGGTTGAACTAGCGGGGGCTGGCAATCTCGGCTACCTCAGATAGGAGCAACAGTGAACCGTTATAGACCTATGGAGAAGTATTGACCAATTAAATGCAAAGGTGGACAGTTCAAAATACTGTAAAAAAAAGGCAGAAAAGGAGCTGATAGTTGAGCTAGCGGGGGCTTGGCTATCCCGGCCAATCAGAGCGCGAGCTACTTTTTCCCAATGTAGTCTATGGAGAGATCGGGGCACTGAAATCTCAGCTCCGTGCGGCATGGAGTATTAGTAAATAAAAAATAGTTTTTATTAAGTGTAAAAACATTCTCTGTAAAAAAGCTATAAACATACATAAATAAAATCACTAACAACGCGTTTGTCGCCGAGCCCGGTGCTACATCGGGAATTGGGATATTAGAAATTGCCGGGAAATACAGAAATTCAAATTCTGTAAGCACTTCTCCTTGGTTGGCAGAAACCAACCAATCAGAATAGGAGCGACAGTGAACCATTATAACCTATGGAGTAGTATTGACCTAACAAAAGAAAAGGCGGACAGTTCAAAATACAGTAAAAAAGGCAGAAAAGAGCTGATTGGTTGAGCCCAGGTGGCAGATATGAATCCACCAATCATATGTAGTGCATCTATTTTGAGTGGAGCAAGAAGGGCGCGATAGAAGGGTTATTACTGTCTATGGGAAAATATTCTAGTACTGGATTGGTGGGGAAGAGGGCTCGACCTGCTTACCAATCGCGCTGACTACTATCTCTAGATTCAAGGGGAAATGAATGCAGAGCGAGCTTTTTTGTGAGCTAAGTACAAAGAGCGCGTTATTTGGCCAATGCGGAGAGCGAGCGACGCTACTTTATGGTTTCAAGCAATCTGAAATAAAACGTACAGCAAAACAAATTTAAGACTCACGAAGTTGTGCCGATGTGTACATAAAATGAACAATAATATGGGGTAACGAAAATAAACAAATAAAAATGAATTCAATGAGTTCATATTTATTTGTTTATTTTCGTTACACCCATATTATTGATCATTGGCTAACGAAAATAAAGAAATAGAAATGAATTCATTGAACTCATATTTATTTCTTTATTTTCGTTACCCCCATATATATTGTTCATTTTAATATAGCGATCGGTACAACTTTGTGAGTCTTATTTGATTTCGGGCATGTACAGTTTTATTATAGATTGCATTAGAAAACCCATAAGAGCGTCGCTCGCTCTCCCATTGGCCCAAATAACCGCGCCTCTTTTAACTTAGCCAATCACAAACAGAGCTCGCTCTGCATTTCTTTTCCACACATCACAGTACTAGAATATTTCCCATAGACAGTAATAACTTTAAGGGCGCCCTTCTATCGCGCCCTTCTTGCTCCACTCAAAATAGACGCACTACATATGATTGGTGGATTCATATCTGCCGCCTGGGCTCAACCAATCAGCTCTTTTCTGCCTTTTTTACTGTATTTTGAACTGTCCGCCTTTTCATTTGATTGGCCAATACTACTCCATAGGTTATAATGGTTCACTGTCGCTCCTATTCTGATTGGTTGGTTTCTGCCGACCAATGAGAAGAGCTTACAAAATTAGAATTTCTGTATTTCCTGGCAGTTTCCAATATCCCGATTCCTGATGTAGCGCCGGTCTCGGCGCCAAATGCGTTGTTAGGGATTTGATTGATGAATGTTTATAGAAGGTTTCAGCTCTTTTTCAGATAATATTTTACATGTAATAAAAATGATTTTTTAACCCCTTAACGACCTTGGGCGTATGAGTACGTCCCAGGGCCACTCAGGGGCTTTGCAGCGCACCGGGGGGTGTTATCGGCGATTTGCCGCTAACACCCGGCAGTAACAGCGCCGGCGGGTGGCTCCGCCCGCTGGCGCTGTTTTACCCATCAGGCGCCGCGGCAAAGATGGCCGCGGCTTCTGAATTAACGCTGATCGGTGCCGCGCACCGATCGGTGCGGTGATCGGCATAAGCGCAGCTACGCTGCGCCGATCCGATCACCGGGCATTGTGGTGGGGAGCCTTGTGAAGGCTCCCGTCACTTACCCTGGCCGGTTTGCCCCACTTCCGTCCGCAGACAGGAAGTGGGGAAACCCTGCCATCTTTGTACACCCTAATGCATTGCCTATGCAATGCATTAGGTTGTATTAACAATCGCGCCACCCAGTGGCCAAGTCCCATAGGTGGCCCCAATGTTACAGTAAAAAAAAAAGCAAAAAACTTTTAAAGTAAAAAAAAAAAAAAAAAGAATTAAAAGTTCAAATCACCCCCCTTTCCCCATTTTACAAATAAAATCATTAAAATAATAAAAAAGTTACACATATTTGGTATGGCCGGGCGCCTGAAAAAGTCCGATCTATAAAAATATAACAACATTAATCCCGTACGCTGAAAAACCGTAGAAGAAAAAAAAATTCAAACGCCAAAATTGCGTTTTTGGTCATTTTACGTCACTCCAAAAAATGATCAAAAAAGTCGCATGCATTCCAAACTGCTAGCAATAAAAAGTACACTTCAGCCCGCAAAAAATGCCGCCTCACTCAAGTCTGTAGCTGTTAGTACAAAAAAGTTATTGGTTGCAGATTTAAAAAATGGAAAATGTTTGGAATTTTTTATGGTACCAAAACCTAACGGAAACCGTACATGTTTGATATTGCCAGATGCGTATCCATCTGTAGAATACAGATAACACATTATATTTTCCGAAGATTGAACGCCGTAAAAGCAAAACCCCCGCAAACATGGCGAAAATACATTTTTTTTCACAATCTGTCCCACTTGTAATTTTTTTGCGGTTTCCCATTATATTCTATAGTATAGTGAATAACACCATTAGAAAGTACATCTTGTCCCGCATAATAGAAGCCCTCATGTGTCTATGTAGGTGGAAAAATAAAGAAGTTATGGCTTTCAGAAGGCGAGGAGGGAAAAACGAACGTGTCACCAAAAAAAAAATGCCTGGTCCTTAAGGGGTTAATCAAACTCTCACGGAGCTGAGAGACGAGATTTCAGTGACCCGATCTCTCCATAGACTACAATGGGACAAAGTAGCTCGCGCTCTGATTGACCGGGATAGCCAAGCCAATGCTAGCTCAACCAATCAACTCTTTTCTGCATTTTTTACTGTATTTTGAACTGTCCCGCCTTTTCATTTGAGCTACTCCATAGCTTATAATGGGTCACTGTCGCTCCTATTCTGATTGGCTGGTTTATGCCGACCAATGAGATGCGCTTACAGAATTAGAATTACTGTATTTCCCGGCAATTTCCAAGATCCTAATTCCTGATGTTGCGCCGTTCTTGGAAAGTGATTTCATTTTTTTAATTTTTTTTAGAAGGTTTGAGTTCTTTTTCTGATAATGTTTTACACCTAATAAAAAAGATTTTTGGAATCATACTCCATGCCTCACGGCGCTGAGCGCTGAGATGGAATTCTTTTGCGATCTTCTATATGTTTCCTCTCATGTTACGTTCTCGCTTCACTTCGCCTCCTCCGGCTCATTTAGACCAACTTCAACTAGGTCTGTCGGAGCTGGCGAGCGCTGCAATGCGCCGCACTTTGCCGAGCCGCGATCATACATGCCTCGGAGTATTCGAATGTGGTGCGCCTCGCCCCAGAACGCCCACACACCGCCCATTGCACGCCCCTTCATGTTAGGCGCATCCAAAAGTGGCGAAGGTTGCTCCTAACATCGCATCCCTGCGTCCGACAGGGGATTCGGATCGGTGAGGCGCCGTTTTCGTCAGAAAACAGGCGCAACTCCCGATCATACATGTCGCCCTAAGTGCGCAAACATGTGCAACTGTCATTCCCAGGCACCTAAAACAAAACTTAGCTGCCAAGATCGTTTCTTCTGATGTCCTGCTTTCAAGCAGAGGAGAGGTGCAAATATATGGCAGCCACTGTATGTGTTCAAAGATGGGTGCTTAACACAAAAATTGCATTGCTAAACCAGGACCTTATGTAATAATCAAGTGAGTGGTTCCCAGTGAGTGAGAGAAGTATGTACAATATACAGGGAGAAAGCTGCACAGCTGCAAAGGTATTAGGTAATCCCCAGTGTATCTAGTTGGCCATTACTAGAGGTGCATGCCATTTTTATAACTGTCCAGAGCGAATCACTTTATCTTAAAAGGCAGACCAGAAGTGCATATAGATAATGCTTGTTGATGGGAGGACTTACTGGAAGCTTGGTGGGAGATTTGTCACCCCACCTCTCTGGACTCT
Organism: Phyllomedusa bahiana; assembly: GCA_025379985.1. Classification (NCBI taxonomy): domain Eukaryota; kingdom Metazoa; phylum Chordata; class Amphibia; order Anura; family Hylidae; genus Phyllomedusa; species Phyllomedusa bahiana. The sequence goes on along the minus strand of JAODAL010023777.1, from coordinate 33,850 downwards.
CTGCACTCTTTGCAGTGCTGCCACTAACTGCTTGTGATATTATCCCATGTCACCACATGGGGATCTGGGAAAGGTGATTCCACTGCTTTCGAAAAGGTGTTACTGCTCACCAGGGCATCAAAGGTTTTTGCTGCATATAATTGCCATGTAAGTCCCACCATTCTGGAGCTTAGGCATACACTTCATTTCATGTTGGTGCCAGAATTGGAAATCTGCTATGAGGTTTTTATGCTGCTTTCCATTCTCCAAATCTAATGCTTCTCATTTTCATCTCACCTATCCACAAAACATTTACCCAGTCACCTTCTGGCTTGTCCAGGTGATTTTCATTATACTGCAGACTGGCAACAATTTTCTTTTTGGAATGTAGCAGCTTTTCAATCTTGGTGTGCATGGCTGGACTGCAAGGAGAAAACTTCAAAAATAATATTCCTGCCAGTCTGTAGTTTAATGGAAATCACCTGGACAAGCCAGAAGGTGACTGGGAACCTGTTTTGTGGACAGAGTGTCCTCCTGATGGTGGACTCATAAACATTAATATTAGCTGATTAGTTGCTTAGTGACTTTGGGTTTCTTTATGACTTCGGGACATTTTTATAGGGAGGATCTTTTAAACAAGTTAGACAACTGTAAAATTTTGACTCAAAAGTGATGTCATCGACCTTCTCTTTTTTTCTCTTTTCAGTTCAGACAACTTCTTTTCCAGCATCCTCCCCACCTATTGGCACCTCTTCAAAACATTTCCATCCTAAATTTTCTCTCAGTGCTGATTTTGTTGTTATCCTATAACTATACCTGCTATATCCCTACATGTAGAAGGATTATGCTGTCATTGTCATCTCAGAACCTCTGGTCTCATTTAGTTCGACCACTTTTTCTTACATATGTAGACCATGGCTCTGCCCCACCCCCACCATAAGGACTACTGCTTTAGTCCCCTGCAATCTCACAGAGAGACTTTTGCTGTAGCCACTTTCTTCTCTTGCAAGGAGAATGCTGCTGTAGCCCACTCCTCTCTCACACAAATACTGCTGCTCAATCTTCCTTCTCTCTTATCTACTGCTCACAAAAAGATAGGGATATTTGGATTTTGTTTGAAATTTCAGGATGAACATAACATTTCTCGAAAAAAAATTTAAATGAGACCATCTCTTAAGTTTAGAATGCACATGTCCAACTGTTCATTGTTTTAGTACTTTTTGCACAACTTGATGACCTCTAATGTGGAGATGAAGGGCAAAATTCCCAGCAGTTGGTTGATCCTTGAATTGCCCAATAAATTTAGGTGATCAATTTGAATTGGGATTTAAACATTACCCCTTATCATGCTGTTCACATTCTGTCATCATAAGACCAAGAAACACCTTATAATTGATTAACAGTACCTTGACATTGCAATACTTCAAGCAAGATGCTCTCAGATGGAAGTGGCCACTTAGCTTAGAATGTCACAGAATGTCATCAGCAAGTTGCAACACACAGATGATCGCTTCATTGTAATTAATGCCCTGCAGAACGGGATAATGAATGCCACACAAGTTCAGGCACAAATATGGGAGGTGAGAGACACGTCAGACCATTTGTAACCTTTTATATTAGCGTACTCTGTCACATTGAGACTGCTGCTGTAGATCACTCCTCTCTCACATATGGAATACTACCTTCCCTCTCAAATAGATTGCTGCAGTCACCCACTACTATTTTACATAGAAACTGTTGCTCTATATGCCTCATTTCTCATATAGATACTGCTGCTCTATCCTCCTCCACTATCTCATAGAGAGTGATGCTGTAGACCCACTATCACTAATTCTCAAGTAACTTGATCTCAAAGATCTCTCCCCTCCACACACTGGTTTCTTCCTCTACCTCAGTTACGTGTAGTATAATTATACCTTTGGTGCATCATAGTCACCCAACAAAGGTAATGTAAGGGTTAATTACACTTACAATATAGGCATAGAAATGTGGTCTCTGTGAAGTTTTGCTATGATTTGCACAAAATCATGGTAAAACACAGAATATTACCTGCAACCCAGCTATTCTACTCTTTTTCACTGACTCTTCTTACTTCTTATCTGTGTTTGCATGAAAGGATAGTAGCAAATGCTGTCAGAAGGCCTGAAGCAGAAGCATAATTTACCCTATGATTAAAGTGGTCCTGTTGTGCCCTCTTGAACCTTGCTCTTGGTGTGATCTTTGTTGGTCAACCGCTGCTAGGGAGGGTAGTAATGGTGTTGAATTTGCTCCATTTGTACTCAATCTGTCTGACTCCGGATTGATGAAGTCCAAACTCTTTAAAAAGGGTTGTAACTAGAGATGGGCGAATTTCTCAAAAATTCGGTACGCCAACTTCGCAGAATTTTCCGTCAAAATTCGTTTTGGTCCGAATTACTTCGGGACAATTTGCGTTAAAAAACAGCTATTTCCTGGCTGCACAGAGCCTGTAGGGTGCTGTAGAACATTGTGCCATGCTTAAATATGCAGAGGGAGCTTGGTCTGGTCTTCATACAATGCTGTGTTTTAGTATGACACGCACATGACTGCCGCCGCTCTTAGAATTGCTTCACTCTAATATTCCCTGGGCACTTACGGGGGCAAAACTGACCAAAAAACTGAAGCAGGAATGCAGCCTGATAAAGTCATGGCAGCGCTAGCTGGAAAAAAACAAGCTGAGGGCTAAGATCCTACCATAGCGTCAAAGAACACAGTAGTAGGTTACTGGAGCCGCCACAGATCGGAGCACAGTAAGGGGACGTCACCTCAGGGGTCACCATGAGGCCAGGGCTTTAAACCATCACAAAATATGACAGAACCTGTTCTGTTAAACGCTGATACAAGTAGAGCCCCCCCCCCCGAAAGAGTGGAGAGGGTGTCGGCAGTAATTTTGCATTGACGTCTCTGATCATTTTGCCTTTCCTTTCATCCATCAGTGTCTGCTTTCAATCGGTCAATAATCCATCAGTATTGCTATGGCCAAAAACAAACAGGAGTTTATCCAAAACAGAGATGACCAGTAAATGGGATATTTGCCTGTCTTCTGTGTCTTGTATCCACTCCTGCTTTTGGTTAGACAATCCTGATTCTTCCCATTCCTTCTGACAGGTGAAAAGAAGGGGAAAACTAAACATAGTGGCAACGTCATAGAGGGGTGAGGGTGGAAACAGCATTAGGAAACCACAGGGTGTTCCGGTGAGACAGTGGCCACATGGCAGCAGCATGAGTAGGCCACAGAGTGGCACAATGACAAATTCTGGAGGTGGCAGCAACATCAGGAGCCCACAAAGTGGCAAAATGAACACAGTGTGTAGGTCACAGCAGCAGCCATAGCAGCAGCATGAGGTCAGACAGTGGCACAATGACAGAGTGTGGAGGTCACGGCAGCAGCGGCAGCATGAGATCAGACAGTAGCACAATGAAATTCTGGAGGTGGCAAAAACAGTAGTAGGCCACAGAGTGGCACAATGACAGAGTGTGGAGGTCACGGCAGGAGCAACAGCAGCAGCATGAAGTCAGACAGTGGCACAATGACAGAAAGTGTAGGACACGGCAGCAGCCACAGCAGCAGCATGAGGTCAGACAGTGGCACAATGACATTCTGAAGGTGGCAAAAACAGGAGTAGGCCACAGAGTGGCACAATGACAGAGTGTGGAGGTCATGGCAGGAGCAACAGCAGCAGCATTAGGTCAGACAGTGGCACAATGACATTCTGGAGGTGGCAAAAACAGTAGTAGGCCACAGAGTGGCAAAATGGCAGTGTGTAGGTCACAGCAGGAGCAACAGCAGCAGCATGAGGTCAGACAGTGGCACAATGACATTCTGGAGGTGGCGAAAACAGTAGTAGGCGACAGAGTGGCACAATGGCAGTGTGTAGGTCAAAGCAGGAGCAACAGCAGCAGCATGAGGTCAGACAGTGGCACAATGACATTCTGGAGGTGGCAAAAACAGTAGTAGGCCACAGAGTTGCACAATGACAGAGTGTGGAGGCCACGTCAGGAGCAAAAGCAGCAGCATGAGGTCAGACAGTGGCACAATGACAGAGTGTGTAAGTCACGGCAGCAGCCACAGCAGCAGTATGAGGTAAGACAGTGGCACAATGACATTATGGAGGTGGCAAAAACAGGAGTAGGCCACAGAGTGGCACAATGACAGAGTGTGAAGGTCACAGCAGGAGCAACAGCTGCAGCATGAGGTCAGACACTGGCACAATGACATTATGGAGGTGGCAAAAACAGGAGTAGGCCACAGAGTGGCACAATGCACGAGTGTGTAGGTGACAGCAGGAGCAACAGCAGCAGCATGAGGTCATAGAGTGGCACAATGACAGAGTGGGGAGGTGGGTGGCAATACCAGTCCCTGGTAAAGATGATGGTAGGCAGATGGAGAAACTGACAGCAGATGTTTGGCATCATGCGGGTGGCGGCATATGAATAGTGGCTGAGGCAGGTAGTTTGAACCCAGAATCATTTCTCAAAGTTTTGGTGAGGCATCATGTAATCTGGCGCCTAAGGCATTGGTGTGTGGAAATCTTGGCCGATGCACACCTGATTCATCTTGACAAAGGTCAGTTGTTCCACATTTTCGGTGGACAAGCGGGTTCTCCTTGGGGTAACGATGGCCCCCGCCTGCACTGAACACCCACTCTGATGCCACACTACTGGCCGGGCAGGACAGCTTCTCCACTGCAAACTCGGCAAGTTGCGGCCACACATCCAGTTTGGCTGCCCAGAAGTCCAGCGGATCTTCTAACTGGGGTGGCAGAGTGCTGTCCAAGTAGGCCACCACCTGTTGGGTTGCTGCTGATGGAGCTGAAACTGCTTCTACCCCCCAACCTTCCCACAGCAGCTGCAGCAGTGGTACGTGAGCACTGAGGAACCCCCCCGGTCAGACCTGTCAGAGGATGGACCATGCCGCACATAGGCAGCGACCAACTGACGACAGAGGATTTCTCTATAGTATTTGAGTTTGTCCTCCCTCTCAGCAGCTGGGAAAAAGGCTCCCATTTTGGACGGATAGCGAGGGTCCAATAGGGTGGAGAGCCAGAAGTCATCCCTGGTGACTATTCGGCTGTCACTAGCCAGGCAAATCAGCATGCTGTGGGCCATCTGCACAAGTGACTCTGAGGGGCTCCCTGCCTCCATCTCCACTGTATTCTGCCACGGTGCTTGGTGGTCATCTGCCTCGTCTTCCTCATCTCCCTCTACCTCCTCCAGCTGCTCCTGCTCCTCCTCGCCTGTCACCTGGGTAGAAAAACCACTCATTTCACCAGAGAATTCTTGTGCTCCAATGTCCTCCTCCTCCTCCAGTTCAGTCCCCACCAGACTCATGTGGCCGTGAGATGTGGTCGCCACGTCTCCAGTCCCCTGCCCAGACAGATTTTTCAGCATCTGTTCCAGGACATGAAGCAGTGGAATGATGTTATTCATCCTGTAGTCCAGGCAACTGACAAATAATGTGGCCTTCTCAAATGGCCTCAGCAAACGGCAGGTGTCACGCATGAGCTGCCACTGGCTGACATCAAAGATACACAGGGGAGTACTCCTGTCCGCCTGGATCATCAAAAAATCGTTAATGGCCTTTCTCTGTTCATACAGTCGGTGCAACATGTGCAGGCTGGAATTCCAATGGGTGGAAACATGGCATATCAGCGTGTGTTGGGGGAGGCCGTTCTGCCACTGCAACTCGAGGAGGGTGTTCCTGGCTTTGTAGGAATGTATGAAGTGCATGCACAGTTTCCTGGCCATTTTCAGAATCTTCTGAAGATCGGTGGAAAACTTCAGGAACCTTTTCACAACCAGATTGAACACGTGCGCCATGCAGGGCGCATGGTCCATCCCTCCTCGTTGCAGCGCGGACACAATGTTCCTCCCATAGTCCGTCATCATGGTTCCGATGTGCAGTTGGCGCAGTGAAAGCTACACAACGATTTCTTGCTGCATGACGCGGAGCAGTTCCTCCCCTGTGTGACTTCAATCGCCGAGGCAAGCCAGGTGTAGAACTGCGTGACACCGATACACATGTGGTATGATGGAGCAGTACTTGTGGAGGCTGAGATGGTGCTGGTGTTGGAGGAGTAGGGGGACATTGGTGCAGTAGCAGCATTTTGACACCGTGGAGGAGAAAGCGGCGTCTCCTGTCCAAGCTGTTGGTGTGGCTGGGCAGGAAGCACATTCACACAGTGGGCCGTAAAGGACATGTACTGGCCCTGACCATAGTTACAGAACCACACGTCCACGCTGCTGTACACCTTGGAACAAACCGATAAGCTCAAGGATTGGCCCACCTTCTGTTCTATATATTTGTGAAGGGCTGGTACTGCCTTATTGGAAAATAAATTACGGCTTGGAACTCTCCATCTCAGCTCGGCACAAGCCATAAGTTCTCTGAACGGTGCAGAGTCCACCATTTGGAAAGGGAGGGACTGCAGTACCAACAACTTGGACAGGAGCACGGTCAGCTTCTGCACCTTAGGATGGTTGGATGCATACTGTTGTCTCTTTGCAATCGCCTCGACTCCACAAGGCAGTTTAGCCTTGACTTTCTGCAATGGCATGCGTGCCACTGGGTGCTGCTGCTGCTGCGACGGCAGAATGGACCACCATATCTGAGCCACGTTTCTCCCAGGCCTACGGATGGTGACGCAGCATGTGTTGACGCAGGGCCATGGTGCCAAAGTTAGCTCCCTGGTCATTCTTCACTTTCTGCCACAGATTCTACATATACCTGGCTCCTCCGGTGTCTTATCAAAGAACTGCCACACCGCCGAGTAGCTGATTTTACCGCCAACGCTCCGCACTGAGTGACTACTACCGCCGCTGCCTCGCTGGGCCCCTGTGCCGCTACTTTCTGCGAAGCGGGTTTTCTACCCTGTGGACGTTTGGCTCCTGACCTCGCACTGCTGCTACCCTGCTGACTCACGGCCACACTACCCACTTGCTGGCTGCGCCGCTGCCTGAGGCGCAAGCTGACGTCCTCTTCTCCTGACGATGATGAAGCCCTTGCTTCACCCGGCTCCCAAGTGCGGTCGGCTACATCATCATCGATTATTGTTTCAACTTCACTGCTGTCCTTCTCAATGGACTTGGTATGCCTGAGGCGCAAGCTGACGCCCTCTTCTCCTGATGACGATGAAGCCCTTGCTTCACCCGGCTCCCAAGTGCGGTCAGCTACATCATCATCGATTATTGTTTGATCTTCACTGCTGTCCTCCTCAACGGTCTTGGTATGCAGAGGCTGACCCCTCACAACATGACCTCCCATGCCACTCTCCACATCTATACTTTGCCGCCTACTACAAGAATCAGGAGATATTGGCCCCATTTCTTCGCTGCCAAGTAGCTGCTGACTTTCCTCCTCAAATTGTTCATCCTCGCTGTATAGTGGCGCTGAGCCCAGACCACATAGTAGATCTCAAGCTGAGGAAACCGGATGGGACAGAGGCGGGTTGAGGACAGGTGAGGGTCGCTGACCTGCTCCCGGGCCATACCAACTAAGGGTTGTGTTTGACGTTCCCACCGACTCTTGACTGGGGTTGTCAGATGTCATCTGGGAGGAAGTGGATGACCCTGTCAACCAATCAAGAACCCTTGGCAGCAATAAAGTTTATTGAAATGAATACAGTCAATGACATGTGACATTAATAGTACCGTAGCATATAACAATTCTGAGTAGTCAATTGTACATAAAAGAAAAAGAAACGGAGAAACAACAGCTATAAACAAGCCATATTGCAACAACATGGATAAACCGGATACAGGCATAAATTAAGTATTGAAGATAGTGTTGAGTTCTATGCATAACAATAACATTGAAATAAATGCTAAAGGTCCAATTACAAATAACAAGCCCAAACGAAAGATTGTTCAAATAGTAGTAAAAAGGGAAGTAGAGAAATTCTCTTGTAACCCTACTGATCCTAAAGGCGTAACCCAGAAAATCACCGCACGTAATAAATGGAATCTGTCCAGGGGAGCCACCTATTTCTGACTTTGGCCACTTTATGAGGAGGGACTAGTAAACTGGTTTTGGATTGATATTGGTAATTCACTCTGCTTATGACCTCTGTAAGGGAGGGAGTAGTGGGAGATTTCCAAGTAGCAGCAATAGTGGAGCGGGCAGCAATCAACACATGTACTAGAACTGTGTGAAAATCAGGTGGTAGGATATGATAGGATAAATCTAGTAAAGCCATTTCAGGATAAAGGGTAAATTCTACACTAATAACTTGTTGCAAAAGATTTTCCACTTCGCCCCATAAAGGCCGAATTACCGGACAACTCCACCACATATGAAGCAAGGAGCCTACTTGCCCACATTGTTTCCAACACAAGTTAGTGTCCCTGAGTCGAGTGAGCTATTCGTGTCGGTGTTAAATACCATCTCAGCGTAATCTTTCTGCCTAATTCTAAATGATTGGCACAGCTAGAGTGTTTCCTAACAATATTTGTGGCTTGAGACCAGCACTCCGGAGAGAAAGACTGTCCCAATGTCTCTTCCCAGCGTACTTCATAGTCTGGCTTATCAGAGATCCCATCATCAAAAAGGGTTTGATATGCTGCTGAAAGACCCCCTTTGTTCAGAGAGCTGTTCCACAACAGACTATGGAAGGGGGAGGAGGGGCAAGGACCCACAGGCCATACCAATGCTTGGACTGCATGCCTAATTTGCAAGAATAAGTAAAATTGATCCTGAGGGAAGGAAAAACGACTCCTCAAGTCTTCAAATGAGCAGAATTGGTGATTATGCATAAGCTCTCCCAATGTACTAATGTCTAAATTTATCCAAAGGTGTATAGGTTTTTTCTGGGGCTAAACAATTAAGAATAGAAAGTGGGCACTTAGTGCTAGAGACGTGGACCTTCTGTTTCGGGGCTATGTACTTTCGCCATGCTTTTGCCGCGTGAGTCAGAGTAAGTAAGCTAAATTCTGGTGGTTTCCAACCGAACAGCATTGCTAGTAAATAATCCCTGAAGGTACCCCTGGGGATAGTGGAGTTTTCAAGCGCCATCCAGTGGTGGGCCACAGAAGAGCACCAGTATGCAGAAAGCGGCTCTAGCACCGAAGCCACATTATACTGTAATAGATTCGGGACGGATAGGCCCCCTTTATCAGTGGATCTAAATAGATGCTGTCTGTGTACCCTAGGCTTCTTCATACCCCAGATAAAGCGGAGGAGTTGATTGGGTTGCTGGTCAACACACGGCCGCTAGATGACAGCGGCAGTTCTGGCCTCACCGAGTAACCCCTGCTGCGACGTCCCCTTGCTGTGCTGCGACCTGTGCCTGCTCCAGGAATGTTTGTGCCACTGCCACTCACATGCGAAGAGCCTGTCACCTCTCTGTCTGACATACTGTTTGTTCAAAAATGTACAGTTTAATGAATATATCTGTATATGATAAATACACACCCTGTACTTGACTCCAAATGAACCCACTAACAGGCTTGGGTAACCCTTGGATATGAACTGCGCAAAAGAAATGAGCAGCCAAAAATTAACAGCGTGTTAAAACGACGTGTATTTTACTGACTACAACAGCAGAAAAACGCTTAATTAACCTTCGAATATGAATTATGCTACAGGCAAAATTTCTTCTTTGGTATTGAAAAACACCATTTCTTTTACTGACTACAGCAGCAGAAACACACTTAATTAACCCTTGGATATAAACTGCGAAAAAGAAATGAGCAGCCGAAAATTACCAGCTATGTAGCGTGTTAAAACATTGTGTATTTTACTGACTACAACAGCAGAAAAACGATTAATTAACCTTCGGATATGAATTATGCTACAGGAAAAATTTCTTCTTTGGCGTTTAAAAACACCGTTTCTTTTACTGACTACAACAGCAGAAACACACTTAATTAACCCTTGGATATAAATTGCGCAAAAGAAATGAGCTGCCAAAAATTAACAGGTATGTGGATTGTAAAAACGCTGTTTCTTTAACTGAATACAACAGCAAAAACAGGCTTAGATAACCCTTGGATATTCAATGTGCTCCAGAACTGAGCAGATAGCATTAAAATGTATATGCAGCTGAATTGGACGCACACTGGACTTCAATTCCAATACCCCACAAAATCAAAATTAGAACGTAAGAGAAGCAGTCTCTGAGAAAAGCTGTGACACCCCCCTAATAATCGCTCTATAAAAGTTCTGTCTTTTGTGAGATATCTATAATACTGGAGCTGCAGCAGCTACAACACAGCAAAGAGAGAGGAGTGTGAACTGCCAGTGTCGCGTCCACACTTATATAGTGCGGTGACGCCACAGAATCCCGCCGGTCTCTGATTGGCTTCATCTCTGCACATGTCATTTAGGGTACTCCTTTCTTCCTCCCAGAGTCCTTTGCCCCATGTAACACCATGTGCTTGCTGCCATTTTATCAATTAAAAATACACTTCGTTCCCGCGAATCACCCCAAACTTCGACTTCGTTCAAAATCGAAGTTTTCCTGAAATTCTAAATGAATTCCACTTTGTTAGAATCGATTCGCCCATCTCTTGCAACCGAGATCTTCTGAAATCTTCTTGTCGCACGACACACTACCACAGATATGTGTTGTTAAAATCAGACTTTGATACCTCCCTGTTCTTTGCTTAAAAGACGTCACCCCCTCAAACCTGGTTGTCATCCCATCAGTTCAAAAAAACCTGACTCTAATTTCATATACATTTATTCATATACATAAACCTGCCTATACCTGCCTATGGGGGACATTAAACTGCCTATTCCTGCCTATGTAATTTTATTGGTATCCATTTTTATTTTGAAATTTAGGAGTAGCCACTGCAATTTCCACCCTAGGCTTATACTCGAGTCAATAAGTTTTCCCAGTTTTTTGTGGCAAAGTAGGTGCCTCGGCTTATATTCGGATCGGCTTGAGTAGCAAGTACAGTATATATGGTATATCACTGCTTATGGCAACCCTCTTTTCTTACTTAGACTACTGATCATGGCTCCTCTTCCCTCACATATAGACTGCTGTTATTTCCTCCTTCTTACATAGACTATTGCTAAGGCCCCCTCCTCTCCCATTTGCTAATGCTTTCTTTCACACACAGAATGCTGTTTTTGGCTCCCATCTTTCACATAAACTGCAGACATGGACCCTTATATAACACGGAATGAAACTTATGAATTTATCTCTCACAAATAGACTGTTGTTACATAATTAACAGGCCCCTCTTTTATCAAATAAAGACTAATTCTCATTCTTATGGCCCCTTTTTTCTCTCACATATATTGCTGTTTTATGACTCCTATCTTAAATAAATTTCTGCTCATGTCTCTCACAAGTATAATGCTGCTTTTACCTTTCCTTTGCAGAAATATTTGTAATTGCTAATGGCTTCTAATCACTAACATAAACTTCTGCTCACAGCCCACTCCTAAGTTTCATTTACAGTTGTATAGACTGTTCCGCAATGCTCCATCTTACATAGAATGCATACCATGATCCTCTCTCTCCCACCTAGACTAATGACCATTGTTCCTATCTCTTTCAAATGTAGACTTCTGCTCATGCCCTCTCCTCTCTTTTATACATACTGTTGTTCATGGCCCTCTATTTCAAATATAGACTGCTTCTCAGGACCCCTCCTCTTTCACATATAAACTGTTACCCATGGCTTCCTATTCTCTGACTTACAGTTCCCTTTCTCTCACGTAGGCTGCTGTTCACAGCTACCTTTCTTGTCGAATGCAGCTATGGCGTCTTTCTCTTATCTATACATTTCTGCAAATGGTTCCTTATTTCTTTCACATATATAAGGCATGACCTTATGGCCCATCTCTTGCATAGGTTATTGTTAATGGCACCTCTTACATAGATTGATTATCATGGCAACCCCTTTTTCACATAGACTGCTGCTTAATACCCGTCTTACATAGACTGCTGCTCATTGCCCCCTTTCTCTGACATATACAATAGACTACTGTTATTTCCACCCTTCCTACATAGACTGCTGTTAACAGCTCATTCTCTGTCATAAGCAAAACTGCTAATGCTTTCTCACTCTCACTGTTATTTTTTGCCCATCTCTTTCACATAGACTGCTGCTCATGGTCCCCTATCTTACAAAAACTAATACTCATTAATTTACCTCTCACATATAGACTGTCATTTAAGGACCCAACTTCTTTCACATAGAGACTTCCTCTTATATCCCACTCATTTCTCACACATAGACTGTCTCTCATATATAGTCTACTGTTCATAGCCCTCTCTCGCAGAAATAGTAATATTTGCTAATAGCTTCTACTCTCTAACATAAACTTATGCTCATGGCCCTCTTCTATATTTCATATATAGACTGTTCCTTGATGCTATGTCACACATAGACTACATCTCATGATCCCTTCAATCTCACCTAGACTGCTTATTATGGTGTCCTCTTTTAAATATTGACTGCTGCTCATGCTCTCTACTCTCTCACATACATACTGCTGTTCATGACCATTTTGCTGTCAAATATAGACTGTTATTCATGACTCCCTTTTCTCCCACAAATAAACTTCTGACCATGTTGTTCTCCTTTCTTAAATTTAGACTCCTTCTCATGGCCCCCTCTCCCTCCATGGCTTCCTCTTCTTTTCCATTTGAAAGAGGGTGTGACAGAGGGTGTGAAGTTGGTGTGATGTGGGATATCCCAATAATGTTTTAAGTCGGAACTCAACTGGATCCAGAGTCGTTCCAAAGAGAGGGGGTTACTCAGAATCAGCATGCTGCATTCACCCCCATGTGTTCCCAGCACAAGGTCAACCTATGGTAAATAGACACATCTTGCTGTCTCTTTGTAACCATATCTGTATTCACACCTCTGACTAATATCTGTATAGGTTATACCCCTATGCATGTATTGTTTGCTTAGTTCACGCACAAAGCAATTAAATCTTTAAACTTTAATCCTGAGTGGGTCTGTTGTTTTGATCACTGATCTCACGTTTCAGTTTTTCTCAGTCCTTAATACATCTGGGCTGGTTCCTGGCCTTGTGATAAGTCTGTAATGGACCGCTCTTAAAACTAAAGGGGAACTGGTGGCAGTCTACCAGGCTGGCAGAGTTCTGTTTCACCAGTGTGGGTAAACAGAACTCTCCCAGTGGTTCAGGGTTGTGGGCGAGTGGGGTATCCTCTCGCACTGCCTTGGTCTTCCTGTGCCCGTGTGGACAGGGGTTAACTGTGAAACCATATCTGGCTGACATTGCATGCCCCTAGGGGGGGTGCAACATCACAATACACCCCAAGTCAGATCATCGACCCTTGAGTGGGCACTGGGTTTTCATGACAATGGCCATATTTTCCTTATATATAGACTGCTTCTCAAGGCCTCTTATTCTCTCAAACATAGAAAATTGCCCATAGCTTCCTCTTCTCTTACATTTAGACTCATTTTCATGACCCTCTCATTTTCACATAGACTTCTGGTCGTAGCTACCTCACATTGACTTCTGCTCATGACTCATGCTTTCTTTCTCTCATATACTGCTGTTTTTGTCCCTCCTCTTTCACATAGACTGCAGCTCATAGCCCCACATCTCTTAAAGGGGTTGTCTCGCTACAATGATTGGGTTTTAATTAAAAGATCTTTAAAAAACAAGCAGCTTTGCAATATATGTTCATTACAAATGTCCTACTGATTTTGAGCTAGCCCTGTTCATAGGAGTGCCTCAGCTTCTCAAATTTCTATAGCAGCCGACCTGTTGATCCTTATCTTACTGGCTGTCAGGTCTGAATGACTCATCACCTTTGAAGACAGGTCTGAGCAGAGAGCCCCTCCCGCACAGAATGCTTCTGTAGTGTAGGGAGGAGGAGGGAGGACTCTGGCTTCTATGTCCATACTGCCTGGATTAACCCTGTGTGTGCCTGCTTCCTCCTGCTCTCTACACAGATTGAGCAGAGATGAGGCTGATCAATAGATGTGACAGCAGTGACCCTGTTTGTTACTATAATCATGATGTCTGTGGAGCTGTAACTATAATAATACTATACAGATTGTGAACAGTTCATGCTGTACTAGGGACACATCCTGAGTAACACTTTGCAGCTTTCCTGCCTCTGTTCTGAGAGGGTTTGTTTGTTGTTGCTGGAGATGTGGAGATATGTAAGCTAAGCAGATGTGGAGATATGTAAGCTGTTCTGCTATTAGCAATCATAGACCTCTCTAGGCAGGCACACACAGGGTTAACTCTAGCAGCAATCCGGATAGCTGCCTGTGTGCTGAGAGGAGGGGGGAAGAGGGAGGGTGAAGAGGGAGGGGGGAAGAGGCAGAGAAGCTAGCACGCCCCTCAATTCAACTCCCATTCACAGACAGAGGCTGAAAGCTATTAATGAGACAACTCCTTTAAGGAATTATGCTCATGAAGTTATCTCTCACATAGACTGCTGTTTAATGCCCCAACGTCTTTCACAAAAAGGCTGATCTCTCACACATAGACCGCTACTCTTGGCACTTTTCTCACATAGACAGTTGCTCATTTCTTTCTTAAATAGACTGCTGTTTTATACCCTCGGTCGCAAAAAAACTTCTGTTCATGGCCTTCTCCTGTCTCTCACATATGGTCTACTGCTCATATCCCTCCAGAAATAATAATAATTTCTAATGGCTTCTACTCCCTAACATTAATTGCCGCTCATGATCCCCTCATTGTCACCTAGACTGCTTATCATTGCTTTGTCCTATTTCCAATATCAACTGCTGCTAATGCTCTCGCCTCTCTTATAGACATAGGACAAAGTGCTTCTTAGTACATTAAAGTCAATAAGGAGTAAACCAAAAGGGAATATGTTATTTAAACTCACCTTAGAAAGTTGTGCTGTAGATGGCACAATTCCCCTCAAAGTGTGTTCACAAATCAATTCATCAGTCACTCCTTTCCAGCTGCTGGAGCTGCTCCCATGCCCAGGCCCTCATATAAATCAGGGTCAGTATTGACTTTAAAAAAAGGGATACTGCTGCCAGACACTCCAGCAAACAGAACCCAGTTGCAGCTATCAAAATGGATGAAAAGCACAAAGGAAAAATAGCGCAAACCGCTTATAAGCAAAAAGCTACTTTATTTTAAATTAAATGAATAACGTGTTTCGTGCCATGAGCACTTCGTCAGGTTTATACATATTCATAGTCTCACCTCTCTTAAATAATTTTATGGCTCCTGCAGAAATATATATGTATATATATATATATATATGTGTAAATGTATATATATATATATATATATTTATATTATATATATATTATATATATATTTATATATTATATTTTTTTATATATATATACAAATATAATAAAATATATATATATATATATTATTATATATATATATATATAATATATATATATATATATTATGTGTATTTTAAATAATGTGTGACATGTTGTGATGTTTCTGCAGGAGCCATGAAATTATTTAAGATATAAACATTTACTTAAAAGTCATTAAACATACAGTGGGTATGGAAAGTATTCAGACCCATTTAAATTTTTCACTCTTTGTTCCATTGCAGCCATTTGGTAAGATCAAAAAAGTTCATTTTTTGGCTCATTAATGTACACTCTGTACCACTCCCCCCCATCTTGAAAGGAAAAAAAATAAAATGTAGATATTTTTTCAAATTTATTAAACAAAAAAAAATTAAATATCCCATGGTTGTAAATATTCAGACCCTTTGCTGTGACACTCATATTTAACTCACATGCTGTCCATTTCCTTCTGATCCTCCTTGATATGGTTCTACTCCTTTATTGGAGTCCAGCTGTGTTTAATTAAACTGATTGGACTTGATTATGAAAGGCACACACCTGTCTATATAAGACCTCACAGCTCACAATGCATGTCAGAGAACATAAGAATCATGAGGTCTAAGGAACTGTCCAAGGAGCTCAGAGACAGAATTGTGGCAAGGCACAGATATGGCTAAGGTTACAAAAGAATTTCTGCAGCATTCAAGGTACCTAAGAGAACAGTGGCCTCTATAATCCTTAAATGGAAGAAGTTTGGGATGACCACAACTACTCCTCGACCTGGCCGTCCAGCCAAACTAAGCAATCGTGGGAGAAGAGCCTTGGTGAGAGAGGTAAAGAAGAACCCCAAGATCACTGTGGCTGAGCTCCAGAGAGGGGAGAAAATTCCACAAAGTTAACTATCACTGCAGCCTCCACCAGTCGGGGCTTTATGGCAGAGTGTGCTGACGGAAACCTCTCCTCAGTGCAAGACATATGAAAGCTGCATACAGTTTGCAAAAAAACACATTAAGGACTCCCAGACTATGAGAAATAAGATTCTCTGGTCTGATGAGACGAAGATTGAACTTTTTTCAAGTGGTATGTGTGGAGAAAACCAGGCCCTGCTCATCACCTGCCCAATACAATCCCAACAGTGAAACATGGTGGTTGCAGCATCATGCTATGGGGGTGTTTTTCTGCTGCAGGGACAGGACGACTGGTTGCAATTGAAAGAAAGATGAATGCGGCCAAGTACAGAGATATCCTGGATAAAAACCTCTTCCAGACAAACTGGATCCCAGAGTGGGCCGATGGTTCTTCTTCCAACAAGAAAATGACCCTAAGCACACAGCTAAAATAAAGCAGTGGCTTCAGAACAACTGTGTGCCCATTCTTGACTGGCTCAGCCAGAGCCCTGACCTAAACCCAATTGAGCATCCTTGGAGAGACTTGAAAATGGCTGTCCACCAACGTCCACCATCCAACCTGAGGAAACTGGAGAGAATCTGCAAGGAAGAATGGCAGTGGATCCCAAAATCCAGGTGTGAAAAACATTTTGCATCATTCCCAAGAAGACTCATGGCTGTACTAGCTGAAAAGGGGGCTTCTACTCAATACTGAGCAAAGGGTCTGAATACATAAGACCATGTGATATTTAAGTTTTTCTTGTTTAATAAATTTGTAAAAATATCTACATTTCTGTTTTTTCTTTCAACATGGGGGAGGGGGGGTGCAGAGTGTACATTAATCAGCAAAAAATGAACTTTTTTGATCTTACCAAATGTCTGCAATGAAAAATGAGTGAAAAATTTAAAGGGGTCTGAATACTTTCCGTATCCACTGTATATTACCTTAATATATGTACCCCCAAAAAATATATATACACTACCGTTCAAAAGTTTGGGGGCAATTTTGTGTTTTGCCTGAAAACTCATCCTTTTATTTATCAAATGAGTTGCAAAATGAATAGAAATCTCGTCCAGACATTGACAAGGTTAGAAATAATTATTTTTATTTTAAATAATTTTCTACTTCAAACTTTGCTTTCATCAAAGAATGCTCCCTTTGCAGCAATTCCAGAATTGCAGACCTTTGGCATTCTAGCTGTTAATTTGCTGAGGTAATCTGGAGAAATGTCACCCCATGCTTCCAGAAGCCCCTCCCACAAGTTAGATTGGCTTGTTTTTTGCGTACCATACGGTCAAGCTGCTCCCACAACAGCTCAATGGGGTTGAGATCTGGTGACTGCGCTGGCCACTCCATTACAGATAGAATACCAGCTGTCTGCTTCTTCCCTAAATAGTTCTTGCATAATTTGGAGGTGTGATTTGGGTCATTGTCCTGTTGCAGGATGAACTTGGCTCCAATCAAGTGCTGTCTACAGGGTATGGCATGGCGTTGCAAAATGGAGTGATAGCCTTCCTTATTCAAAATCCCTTTTACCTCGTACAAATCTCCCACTTTACCAGCAGCAAAACAACCCCAGACCATCACATTACCTCCACCATGCTTGACAGATGGCGTCAGGCACTCTTCCAGCATCTTTTCAGTTGTTCTGCGTCTCACAAATGTTCTTCTGTGTGATCCAAACACCTCGAACTTCGATTTGTCTGTCCATAACACTTTTTTCCAATCTTCCTCTGTCCAATGTCTGTGTTGTTTAGCCCATATTAATATTTTCCTTTTATTAACCAGTCTCAGATATGGCTTTTTCTTTGCCACTCTGCCCTGCAGGCCAGCATCCCAGAGTCGCCTCTTCACTGTAGACATTGACACTGGCGTTTTGCGGGTACTATTTAATGAAGCTGCCAGTTGAGGACCTGTGAGGCGTTGATTTCTCAAACTAGAGACTCTAATGTCTTGTCTTGTCTTGTTGCTCGGTTGTGCAGCGGGGCCTCCCACTTCTCTTTCTACTCTGGTTAGAGCCTGTTTGTGCTCTTCTCTGAAAGGAGTAGTACACACCGTTGTAGGTTAAGTTTCTTGGCAATTTCTCACATGGAATAGCCTTCATCTCTCAGCACAAGAATAGACTGTCAGGTTTCACATGAAAATTCTCTTTTTCTGGCCAGTTTAATCGAACCAACAAATGTAATGCTCCAGATTCTCAACGAACTCAAAGGAAGGTCAGTTTTATAGCTTCTCTAATCAGCAAAACTGTTTTCAGCTGTGCTAACATACTTGCACAAGGGTTTTCAAGGGTGTTCAAAATATCCAATAACTTTCTTACACAGTTAGCAAACAGTGTACCATTAGAACACTGGAATGATGGTTGTTGGAAATAGGCCTCCATGCACCTATGTAGATATTGCATTAACAACCAGACGTTTGCAGCTAGAATAGTCATTTACCACATTAACAATGTATAGAGTGTATTTCTGATTCATTTAATGTTAGCTTCAATGAAAAAACTTTGCTTTTCTTTATAAAATAAGGAAATTTTTAAGTGACCCCCAACTTTTGAATGGCAGTGTATATACTCAAGTATAAGCCGAGTTTTTCAGCACAAAAAATGTGCTGAAAAATCCCTCCTCGGCTTATACTCGAGTCACTGTTGGCGCTCGGGCGATGCAATGGCCCGGGTGCCAGCAGGGACACTTCAGTTATACACGACTCCTAAGGGAGCGCCTATAACTGAAGGCCGATTACAGCCAACAGCGTCCGGGCACTGCCATGGCAAGTCACTGTCGGCGATTTCTTCCCCTGTATGCGACTCCTCCGAGCGCATACAGGTGAATATACCACTGCAGGGCAGAGAGCGAGCGCTCCCTGCTCCGCAGTGGACTCCGGGCGTCCGCAAGCAGACAGAGTTTCCAGCACAAGCAGTGTGTGTCAGCATGCTGCCTGCGCGGCTTGTTGACCTCACACTGCCTGTGCCCCAAGACGGAGAGGAACGCCTGGGATAGCCGGACAGCGAAGGAGTGAGGTAAATGTTTGTATTTGTTTTTTTTTTTTTTATACCCTGCCTATACCCTACCTATAGAGACATATATCTGCCTATAACCTGCTTATAAGGACATATACCTGCCTATAACCTGCCTATACCCTGCCTATAGAGACATATACCTGCCTATACCCTGCCTATAGAGACATATACCTGCCTATACCCTGCCTATAGAGACATATACCTGCCTATACCCTGCCTATAGAGACATATACCTGCCTATACCCTGCCTATAGAGACATATACCTGCCTATAACCTGCCTATAGAGACATATACCCTGCCTATAGACATATACCTACCTATACCCTGCCTATAGACATATACCTGCCTATACCCTGCCTATAACCTGCCTATGTAGACCATATGCCCGCCTATAACTTGCCTATGCGGGACATATACCTGCCTATAACCTGCCTATGGGGGACATATACCTGTCTATAACTGGCTAAGGGGGACATTAAACTGCCTATACATGCCTATGGGGTACATTAAACTGCCTATACCTGCCTATGTAATTTTATTGGTATCCATTTTTATTTTTGAAATTTACCAGTAGCCGCTGCATTTTCCACCCTAGGCTTATACTCGAGTCAATAAGTTTTCCTGTTTTTGCGGCAAAAGTAGGTGCCTCGGCTTATATTTGGGTTGGCTTATACTCGTGTATATACGGTATATATTTATATAAATTTTTAAACAAATATTAATATCCGCATCTTGTGTAATACAATTCTCATACCACTAGATGGCACCCAAATAGTATTCTTTATCCTGTCAGTATTACAGATACAATCTCATTGAAATGACTATGGCTACCCTAAAGAAATATTTAGTAGTTCCTAACTAAACTACAACTATGGAAGTCCTTTGATTCCTAAATTATCAGTCGTGAAGGTAAACTATGAGGAGAAACTATCTAACTAAAATCAAATGATGACACCTGGTGGAGGGAAAGCATGTAATAGCTACAATGTCCATTTCCTTATGGTGAAAATACTGTGATTATAATTCTCCCTTATCATTTCCTCTGCTTCGTTTAAACCCCAAGGAGACAAACTTTGTATTGTATAGATCCAATACATTTCCTTCTTTTTCAACGCTTCCAATCTATTAGGAATATGGGGCAGTATATAGCCAATCAGCACAATTTTAATTATGTGTTTCCATAAAATGGTGTGAAACACTATGTCATAAAAACCTTTTACAAATATTATACCTATGATTAGAAATGTGCTTCTGTAAATTCTGTGTAGTACTTCCTATATACTGGTAGCCACATGGGCATTTCAGCTGGTACAGTTGAAACCAGAAGTTTACATACACTGTATAAAAAGACACATATGCCTGTTTTTCTCACTATCTGACATGAAATCAGAATAAACATTCCCCGTTTTAGGTCAGTTAGGAACCAACATTTTTATATTTGCCAAATGCCAGAATAATGAGAGAGAATTTTTAAGGCATTTTTATTATTTTCTGCAAAGTGGAAAGTTTACATACATTTCATTAGCATTTGGTAGCATTGACTTGGGTCAAACATTTTGGATATCCTTCCACAAGTTTCTCACAATAGTTCGTAGGAATTTTGGCCCATTCCTCCTGACAGAACTGGTGTAACTGAGCCATGTTTGTAGGTCGCTTTGCTCTCACCTACCTTTTCAGCTTTGCCCACACATTTTCAATAGGATTGAGATCAGGGCTTTGTGATGGCCACTCCAAAACATTGACTTGTTTCTCCTTAAGCCACTTTGTATCCAGTTTGGCAGTAGCTTCGGGTCATTGTCCATTTGAAAGACCCATTTTTGCTGAAGCTTTACTTTCCTGGCTGATGTCATGAGATGTTGCTTCACTGTTGCCACATAATCTTCTTTCCTCATGATGCCATCTATTTTGTGAAGTGCACCAGTCCCTCCTGCAGCAAAACAACCCCACCACATGATGCTGCCATCCACTTGTTTCACAGTTTGGATGGTGTTATTAGGCTTCCAAGCTTCTCCCTTTTTCCTCCAAACATTACAATGGTCATTATGGCCAAACAGTTCAATTTTAATTTAGTTTTTTGTATATCCAGCATTCTATTTTTTTTCTCTAATACTAAAATGCCTAGTCAAGGTTAATTTCCTAATGAATTTATGTAAATCATTGAACAATTAGAAAGGATCCAACTCTTTCGGGGATCAAAAAGATAAGTCCTTTTCTAACATTTGAATTTCCGATTCATTTAAAACATAATCCGACAAATAACTAATACTGCTCTTATTCACATTTTCATTGTTATCCTCATCTAAATCTGAGGATCCTGTTTTCCATTTTTTTTTTCATTTTGGAGTCGCTTCCCTCCTCTGCATCCTCATCTATTATTGTTCTTTTTTCTATTCTCTTTGGTTTGCTCAGATGAATAGTAAAAAAAAACAAAAAAAACACAATTTTATTTTTCCCTTGATCTAAAAATGGCACTACTGCTTTCACAGCCATAGAGCTGTTATCAATTGTTCCAGGATTCATTTTTAATTAATCCTGGATAATTTCCTCTCAACTGGGAGTGGTGTTTTCCACAATGTCATTTATAGCTGGTATTATAGGAGACATTAAAGGGGTTGTCTAACTAAGAGGATTGCTTTTTATGTTAAAGATCCTGCAAAAACAAGTGGCTTTGCAATATGTGTCCATTAACAGTATCCTACCTATTCTGAGATATTTCCTCTTTTATGGGCTGCATCAGCTCCTCACTATAGCTCCGGACCTGTTCAATCTCTCCTGATAGTCTGCCAGCACAGGTTGCTATAGCTACAGACCTAGTTTCTACTGCAGCCTAGTGGAAGCCAGTAAACACGCCCCTGAATTCAAAGTGAAACCAAGAAAACAGGACTGAGGTAAGATGAATCAATGTAGTGAGACAACCTCTTTAAGGGTGATATGCATGAAATTTTGCATTGACACGCCAAATTTAATGCGCATATTAATGGCAGAGAATGTGCCTAATTTATAAACCGGCTCTACAGCGGGTTATAAATCAGGTGCTTTCTAGCGCTTGGGCATTCCAGCAGTAATGCGCTTAGAAATGCCATAGCAAAACTACAAATATGTAGCTTTGCTACGGTTCTAGTGTGCCCTGCCTGCAGCGCTTTGTAATGCGCCTGATCTAGGGGTCGTGCGGGAGATTTAAAAATGTATGAACGGGGCTGTGCCTGATATCAGGCTGTAAAGATGCCAGATATCTGGCACAGCCCTGTTTATACATGTCGCCCTAAATCTTCATTGTAAAGAAGGAGCTCATCTGTATTTATCATACTATTAGGATTATTCCTATTCGACAAAGGCATGGTAAGATCCATCAATAGCGGGGTTCTTTTAGCCTTCCCTTCCAAGAATTCATTATATTGCTTCCTCACTCTATTTATAGTAGCTCTGATTTCATCTCTCATATATATACTGCTGCTCACGGCACTTTCCCTAACATATTGATTTCTTTGCATGGTCCCCTCTCTCTGACACATAGATTGCAGTTTATGTTCACCTACTGTTTCACATGTTGATTGCTGTTCGTTGCATCTTTGCTCTCAGGTATAGACTGGATTTTATGACTCCCTTTTCTCTCACACAAAATTTTGCCCATGTCTTCCTCCTCTTTCTCATATAGACTGCAGTTTCTAGCTACCTCAAAACAACGTGGTTTGAAAGATAAGAGAATAATGGAGACGGTACTCCCTCGTATAATACTGCTAACTCAACAGGACACACACATAAATCTATGAAAAATGCGCTCACCTTGTTAGGTTGTGCTGATTCCAGGCACAACACTTTACAAAATATTTCCACTAATGACAATGGAACTGTTGGTCTGCTGCAACAGGGTCAGTATAGATCTTCTCCACCCCACCGGAGGTAGTAGAGCAAAGCACAATTGGGAATAGAGGCGTAGATTAGCTGGATCACCGATCTGTCATCAGAAAGCCGTCCCAAGAAGATGCGCTGGACTCTATTACTTTATGTATCTTTATTTGATCAGAAGGAAGACGCTTCGTGTCTTACAGACACTTCATCAGTTCCATATAAAAATAACAATGGAGTAGTGGTTTAAATACCTTAATAGCTTCCAAAAACATGTGGCTAAGCCCGCCAAAACCAAACTATCCGGCCCATTGACAAAAATGAAGAAATAACTAAGTTACATTTCCTTGGTAACATCTACTGTGCTCCAGTAAATAATGGATTAAGATTAAAAATTTGCACAAAAAAAGTGAAATTTGAAAATTTCACCTTCACTTTGCTTTAATTTCTGTGAGATACTAAAAGGATTAGCAAACTTCCTAAATGCTTTTTTAAATTATTTTAAAGTCTTTATTTTTTTTGATAGAGTTTTTTAGGGGGGATTTTCTTTTACAGGCCCTTAAAACCACATAAACATTTTTTGGGAAAAATTTTGAAAAATTGCTATAAAATTTGTAAGCCTTCTAATGTCGTAAACAATAAAAAGACATTAAAAAAATGCCAATATAAATCAAACATATTGTAGATGCTAGTTATAACCTATTTTGTGTGGTAATACCATCTATCTAGACACAGAAATGTTTGAGCTTTGAAAATGGCTGTGAGACTCAACCAACTGCACAAAAACACCAAAGTGGAAAAAATTGATGAAAAAATTCAAAAATTTTTTAAAGATTCATTCCAGAAGTTATAGGACATAAATTAACCCTTATGAAAGGTGACCAAAAAAGTGTTATATTCCATTATGTTGTATTTTTTTTTTCGTAGAGAAAAAACCCATGAACACTCCAGAACATTACTGATAATAGAGCTATCTTTTTATTGTCAAGAAGTGACAAGTGTGTTGTTCTGTAATTTAGCAAGTAGTGTGGATTTTCCAAATGGGTTTTTTGGTTAGGGGAAATAAAATGGGGCTTCATTAGGGGAAGTGGGAAAAAAGTTTATATCGAGGGATGTTTAAAATGCGGGCCCCCTTTTTATGGAGGGGGGAAAACCAAAGAAAATCTGTATACATCTTAAAGGGACCAATGTGGAGGGTATGTAACCAGAGTTGCTTATGGGTTTCAGAATGTCCTGCTGGTTTGCCTTTTTGGGAAAATGTAAAGATCCCCCGGGTCTGGGGCTCCCAGTTTTTTTTTTTCACCCAATCCCCTCTCCTAAATCCTGAATAGTTCAAGGTTGTCTGAGATATCTTTAAAGGGGTTCTCCAGGACTATCTTTTTGTTTGTTATAGGGCTCAACTGCATTATTTTAAACTTTGTAATTCATACTTATTAAAAATTATATACTTGTCCTGCTGTGCAGAACCAGGTTAAAGGCCCCCGCCCTCCTTCCCTTTACCCCCTAAAAACCCCAACCTGAAATTCATTGTTAACGGGTTAGTGAATTTTTTGTCTTTCACTAAGGGGGTTTTTTCCTAGAAGCAGACTCCACTCAGAAACCCCTAAGTGGGCGGGGTTTCTGATTTGGGAGAATGATCGAGCAACCCGGAGGAATGCAAGTGAAAAAAATTTTAATTAAAACAGAGTTTTTCAGGGGGGGGGGGATGTTTGTATAAGGGTCCCTTTCCCAAAAAGGGTGGTTTTTTTTTTTATGGTTTTTTGTGCAGGAAGGATAGCAATTAATGTTTGTACATTGCTTTTTACAAAAAATTCCCGGCCCAAAACTCGCAGTAATTTGGGTTTTACTTCAAATTTTTCTGCAATTTTGTGCAGAAATGATCAGAAATTAATTGCTGGGGGCCTTTCCCTTTCACAAAAAAAAGTATTGGAAAAAAATGCTTTCAAAAATGAAAAAAAAACGCACCGTTGGGAAAGCACCCCCTAACATTGAGCCCTATGCAAAAACTATTTAATAAAAGGGAAAATTTGGGGACGGGCCATCAGAGCTGGGGGGTTGGGGTAAGGGCTGTTCACAAAAAAATACTAAAAACTCTGAAAAGTGTCCCGGGATTTTAAATCATAAAGCCCTAGCTATCTTTCTTTTTCCCTCACAAAAAAGTATGGGTTGGGGGAATTACACAGTTATGCCCGGGCTTTATAGACTTAACAGCGAAAAACTGGGGCGAAGTCTTAGTTTGCTTAGCAGTCTGGAAATTTGGGTAGGAAAGGATGCAAGGAAACTACTGACACTCCCAAAAGCAGGAAGTTTTACTGCAAAAAGTGAATTTATCATAAAATGAATAATGAGGAAAAAAAAAAAATAAAAAAAATGAGGTTGTGATATACCTTTTCCCTTTTTCATATAAATGTTTGTTTTGGTGTTCTTAAAAATCTTTAAACCTTGGAAAACCCTTTAAATGTCATTTTGTTTGGACATTTGCCTTTTATTGGAAAGAAAAATTGTGCTGGAAACTGTATAAAAAATTTTTGTCTGGTCACTGGAGAGCAAAGGGAAATTTTTTATACAAGGGTTTTTTCTCATCCCCTTAAGAAAGCATTCTGGAGTATTTTGGGAGTGTTTTTTATTGTTTTCCTATAAGGGAACAATAGGAAATGGTAAAAAAATCCCTTTTTTTAGTTTGCTTACTATGAGACCGGAAGGAGAACATATTGAAAATAAATTATATTCTGGGTGATTTGTATTTTTCCTGTTTTAAAATTTTTTCTCTCAGATTTTTTCCCCTGGAGATTTCTTGTTTTTTAAAAATTTTAAGCCCATAAAAAACCCAATGATCTGTTTGGGGAGCTTTCCCCAGAACAATGAAGAGGGTTTTCCCTAAAGTTCAAATTGCTCTGTGCGTGTATCTTTAAAACAAGGAAATTTCCCAGGGGGTTTCAAATTTAATTTTTTGGGTGAGGGGAAAATTACATGAAAAACCCCCGGTTTTTTCAGGGTTAGTAAGAGGAGAATGATAAAGGGGTATTTCTTTCAATATTTACCTTTTATCTCTTCTCTTTCTGCCCCAATTTTCCCTGTGGGAGATTGTGATGACTAAAGACTCCAGGCTTATATCTCGGTTTTCTCCAAAAAGATACAGCCCCATGTCATGAAAATTTCCTGTGGAAGTTTTTATTCCGTTTTTTAAAAAGGTTTCGCCTACCCTTTGTACCAAACAGAAACCCCGGGCAGCCCCCCAAAAGCTTCTCACCCAAGTTTAAAAAACAGTCGAGAATCTGGGACCCAGACGGTTCAGGGGGATCCGGGTCTGGAACTGTTTTTCACTTTCCCCAATTGGGGGTTGGGAGCGATTGGGGCCAGGGCTATCGAGATCGATCGTTTTAGTCGTTTGCCCCGGGCCCACTTTTCCGGAAAAGGTTTTTGGGATAGGGGAGCATCGATTATGAGCGATGCCCTTTAAAAGTCTATGGGAGAGCAACTAATTTTCATTTTTAACCCCCCAAAAAAAGGGCTGGGGGAAGCTAAAAATTTAAATTAAAAACCCAGCCCAAATGGTTACATGCTACTTCTTAGGAAACCAAAATTTAGGTTATAAAAGTCCCCAAAAAAAAATTTCACAGACCATTCATATCCCTTTTAAAAAAGGTGCCAGAAGGCAGTATGATTTGAACCATCATGTTACTTGAACTGGACTTTAAAATTTACCCCCTGCCCCCGGGGAAAAGAGTTGAGCCCCAAACCTTTTCATTTTACCCCCAGATTTAAAAAGTCCCCAAAAAGGGGGGTCTTTGAAACACATTTTAGTTGAAAGGGACACTAATCATTTTTTTTCCGGGACGAAAAAAGACCATTAAAACCCGTCTGACCCCCAGATTAAAAAGTGCCGGGAAAAAAAGGATTTTTTCAACCACCTTTTAGTTGAAATGGGGCAATTTTCTGTCCCCGTCCTGGGCCACAGTATGACCCTTAAAAACCTTTTCTGAACCCCGATTTTAAAAAAATGACGGAAAAAGGGTCTTTCAAACCAAATTTTAGTTGAACTGGACATTTAATAGAAAAATTTTCCGTGACACACATGCCCAGGGCCCGGGAATTTTCAAATGGGTGCGGTTTAGAGCCAAAGGGTGGCGTCCGTATTATTAACAAAGCAGGTTAAAAAAAGCCCTTTATGCGCGCAACGAAAAACTGTGTGCTGAAGCCCGTGGGCGGAAAGTAGAAGTGTTTAGAACCCCAAACCTTCCCCAGTTAAAAGTCAATTTTGGGTAGCGCTTGGCCCCCCCGTATGGTGCGGGCCCAAAATTTTAGCTTCACTTGGCAAAAACTGGTTTTGGGGGAAAGCTCCTGTTACCCCAGGTGCCCTTTTTTTTTGGTTTTTTTTTCTTATTTTTTTCTAACGTGCTGGAGGAAATTTTCTCTGTACTTTTTTTTCTGTCCCGGGTCCAAAACTCCTTTTCCTCTTAATAAAACCCACATTTTGGGCAAGTTTTCTTGTTCCTCCCTTGTACAATTCAGAGGAAAATTTTTTTTCCAGCTTTTTTGTACATACAAGTTTTTTGAGTTTTATTCTAAGAAAAAAATTTTTGCAAAGTTTGGGAGTGGAAACCTCGGACCCCCGCAAACCATTGGGGTAAGCCAAGCCAGGGGGTGGAATTAAAGTAGGTCCGGTTTTTTACCAGAAACCCCCCGCAAACGGGAAAGGGCTTGTGCGGCGGGGTTTTCTTTCCCGGTCCTACCCCTTTACGTGACTTTTCTTTCCCCGGGGGCAGCCCAGGGGGTGTTTCGGTTTCAGAAACGTGGAGCAAGTCGTGGTCGGGGACAGGCCAAAGGTCAGTGGGAGGCGGCAAAGGGTTTTTGGTCAAGGGGCGGGCAGAAGGTCAGGGGCAAAGGGGCAAGATTCGTGGTCACAGGACGGAAGGGAGAGAGTACGGTACACGGTAATTTTGGGAAATAGGGAGTTTGTGCCCCCTTCCCCCTCTAGGCACAGGGCACTATCGATTCGGCCCCGTGCCCAGGAAGGGGCAGAGCAAAAAAGGAACGCACCAGGTGAGAACCCAAACACCCGGTTGCGTTCCTTTAAAAATTTTTTGCAGTGGGGCGACCGCTAGGGGGGACGGCGCACCTGGAAAACCGCAGGGAGCCCCGCGCCGGGACGGACAAGGAGGGGTGGCCGGGGGGGTAAGTCAATGCTGGGGAAGCCGGGGGTGTCCGCCCGCCCCGGGCGGGCGGGCCGCCGGACCCCGGCCGCGCAGGAGAACCCCTGGGAGTTGGGGTGTGCCTGCGACCCGACAAAGGGGGTTCGCAGGGACACCCGTTTAATTTACCCCCCCCCCTTTTGGGCCCCCCCCTTTTCTGGCCCGCAAAAAACCCAGAAGGAGACCCCGATCCAGGAATTCT
Source organism: Phyllomedusa bahiana (assembly GCA_025379985.1). Lineage (NCBI taxonomy): Eukaryota > Metazoa > Chordata > Amphibia > Anura > Hylidae > Phyllomedusa > Phyllomedusa bahiana. The sequence goes on along the minus strand of JAODAL010023777.1, from coordinate 5,462 downwards.
CCTTTCCCGGGTCCCCTGACCTTTCCTCTGGCCCAAAAAAACCCTTCCCGGGGATCCCAAAAAAAATGTCTCCCCTTAAACCCTCTTTGGGCCAAAATTTCCCTTTAAGGGAAAACATTGGTGGATTTAGTCGGGGACGGGGGAACCCAAGGCCCAGAGAAACCGGGTTTCGGATGGGCGGCTTTTGGCCGGGGGACATGGAAAGGAAATTTGGGGGTTTCGCCCCCGGTCGGAGGGGGCCGGAGGTTGTAGGGCCCCAGGGTTGATTTCGCCTGAGAATTTCAAATTTTGGGGCCCAAGAATTTGGGGGACCCCGCTTGTAGCTGGGAAATTTTTTAAAAAGGACATACCTGGCCGAGAGCCCAAAAACCCTTTTCCCCGGGGAAAAAAAAGGCGGGGGGGTTTCTTTTCTTGTCCCCTTGGACCTTCTTCCCCCGGCCCAGGCCCGAAACAGGGACGGCGAGTCTCCTTCCAAAAGGCAGTATTTTGGGCGCCCGGGCCAGGCAAACCACGCCCCGGGACATCGGAGGAGGTAAGAAAGGGGAGGGGGAGGGGGGGGGGATGCCGACCCCGAAGACGGGTGGGGGAAAGGGGATTTCCGTAGGTAAGGGTCCAGGGGGTTATAAAAGAAATTTCCGGCCCATGGCCCTTGGGTTTTCCCCCAACCAATTAAAACCCGTCTTGCGGACACGAAATGGGGAGATAGGTCCCAAGACTTGGGGTTTTCCCCTCTCCACTTGCCCATTAGACTGTGGGTGGTAAAGCAGAAGGGGAAGTCCAAATTCCCCTTGTTTGGGGGAGGGGCAGGGCCCCCCCAAAAAATTTGAAAGGGCAAAACCCGTACTCACCCATTTTGAGACTTTTGGGGGGGGGAGTCCCTGCAGCCCGGAAAAATATGTTATTTAAAAAATTGTTTGGGCAAGTGAGGAGCCGAAGGGAGACCCAAGGGAATGAAATGGGAAATTTTGAAAAAAAGGTTTTGTGACCACCCAGATAATGTGTTAGTCAGAGGGAAGGGGAGGGCGGTGATGAAAAGTCCATGGCGATGGGGGCCAAAGGGGCTGTTGGGAAAGGGGGCCCAAAGGGTTTCAGAGGGCCCCCCGGTTTTGGTTTCGCGGTGACTTGGGTTTCGAGCAAAAGTGTACAAAACCTTCCAAAAGAATTTTTTCCGTTTTGGTGTTCCCGGGCCCCCAATAAAAACGGGAAAACCGGAGAGGTTGGGGCCCCTTTGAAAACCCCCCGGGGGGTCCAGGGAAATTTGGGAGCAAATGTCCCCCGTTCGTTACCCCCTTCCGGAGTGCCCGGGCGCCATTTCGTCTTGCCCGGGGGTCGTGCTGGAGAGTTGCGGGAGCCATGGAAAATTAGCCGTTCGGGGGGGACAAATTTTGCTGAGGCTTAGCCCCCCTTTCCCCCGCTTGTATCGGGGCACGGACAGGGAAATTTCTTTAAAATTTTGTCTGGGCCGGTCGAAAGTGGTTAACAAAAACGAAAACCCTGAAAAGAACAGTGACCATTGGCTTGAGGGGGTTGCAGCCCCTGCGCGTTTGGGGGTAAAGGAGGATTTTTGTTTATTTCCCCCCTTGTTGGGGGCCGGGGGGGTCGGCCCCCCCCCCGGAGGTGGGCCATTCCTCCCAAAGGGAAAACATTTTTTTGGGCCCGCAACTCCCGAAACACCGGGTGGGGTAGTTCCCCTCAGCGGGCGAAAAAGGGTTTTTGAGAAAAACCCGCAGGTCCGAAAATTTTTCCCCCCCTTTTGGGCTTTCTGGGGGGAGAACAGCTCCCGGCCCCCCGGAAGAGGCGTTTTACCTCCAAAAAAAGAAAGGGCATTTAGTATCGGAGGGAAAAGGCCCCGGGGGGGCCCGAGGCGAAGGCGGCTTTTTTAATTTTGGGGAAAGGGTCTTCGGCGGTTGGGGGCCAAAGTTTGGGGGTTTGGGAGTTAGGGCCACAATTGGGGCGCCAACGTTTTAGAAAAAAGGGTGGAAAATTTTCTGTAAGCAATGCTGGGCACGCCGGAGGGGTCCCCCAGCCGAGCGTCGGGCGGCGGGGCCCCCCCCCCCCCGGGGCAGCAGGAGGAGACGTTTTTTCGGGGGGTTGCGGGTGGCTGCGGGCCCCACACGGGGGTCGCAGGGGGAACCCCCGTAACAACACATTTTTTTTAAAAAGGGTGGAATCCCAAACCCTGTTTTGTTTTTTTTTTTTTAAATTTTATTAAATGGGTGGTCTCAATACAGGGATTTATTAGCTATTTTTAAAGATTTTTGGGGAAAATTTAAGTTTATTTTTTTCAAATATGTGTCTTTAAACAGTGTCCTACCCTTTTTCCCGTTTCTGACGAAACCCTTTAATTTAGCCCCCTTTGTCAAATTTTGAAAACAAAATTTTGTTAGGAAAACAACATTTTTTTATAATAGGACCTGTAGTATAGCTGCATTTAAAAAGCAAAATGCCCCCAAAAATTCAAAGCAGGGACCCTTGAACCATTTGGACAATTGTGAAGAACAAATGTCTGTTAGAAACAACATTTTTTTTATAATGGGACCTGTAGCATAGCTGCATTTCAAAGCAAAATGCCCCCAAAATTTCAAAGCATGACCCTTGAGCCACTTTGGTAAATTGTGAAGAACAAATGTCTGTTAGAAAAAAACATTTTTTTTCATAATAGGAACCTGTAGTATTGCTGCATTTCACAGCAGCATGAACCAAAACATTATAAAAATGACTTTTCAGCCACTGTTAAAAATTGTGAGGGAGAAATGCCACTTAGAAGCACATTTCTGTTCCAAAGGACCATGAAAATTGCTGTTATCACAGCTTATGACCCCAAAAAATTATTAAATATGACTTCTCAGCCACTTTTAAAAATTGTGGGGAGAATTGCCACTTAAAAAGCCACATTTCTGTTCCAAGGGACCATGATTATTGCTGTATCTCACAGCTACATGTCCACATATAATTATATATATGACTTCTCAGCCACTTTTAAAAAATTTGGGTTGAGGGAGAAATGCCACTTAAAACCACATTCGTTCCAAAGGACCATAATTATAGCTGTATCTCACAGAAACATGACCTCCAAAACCCCATTGAAATGCGAAACTTTTTAAAGAAAAAGGTGAGTAAATGGAAAATACGGTTTGTCATGAAACTGTGTCTTTTACATTTCTCTCAAGAAAAAAGCAAATGAACTTTGGGGGAAAAGAGAATTAAAAATTGCAGTAAGAAATGTTCATTTTAAAAAAGTTTTAGGGACCATTTCTGTTTGAATGGAATGTGAAGTTTGACGGCAAAAATCGGTAAATCGGCAATTGGGGCCACAACTTATCAGAGTTCCATGGCTGATTCATCTTGATGAAAGTCAAACGACCCACATTATTGTGGAAAAGGGATGGTTTGTCTGTAATGACTTCCAAACTGTGATGAAGGTCACTCAGATATGACCTGGATGCTGGACAGGACAACACCTCTATGGGGGTGACGAGCCAGCTCGGGCCATTCGTCAATTTTGGATACCAGAAGTTATTGGGTCCGGAACACATACAAAACATCGGTGTTGAGACGCAGATAGCGTGCACCAGATCTTAAGCTGATCTCTGTGTGTTGAATGTGTGCCCTGCATTGCATGCGTTGGTGAGGTGGTAAACAAAGATTGCCAGAGGTCACCCATTAGGCTTCTGCCACCTTGCCTGCTGCTACCGCTACGCCTACTTGGCACTCATGTGAAAGATGGAGCCTTGATTTCCCAAGCCTCTGGGTCGAGGGGCACTAGCAAACTGATCTTCCTCATCTTCCTCCTCCGCCTCAAATTCGCGCCAACCTCTTTCCAAGGCAGGGAGTCGGTAAATCGGTGTCTGGGAATACCTCCTCCTCCAACTCCTCCTCCTCCCCCCGCTGCCTCCGGCACAGCTTCAACAATCCCTGACTTGCCTGAGATGATGCACCCTGAGAGCTGATGGGCCACCTTGCCTAGCTCTGGACCCCGAACCACTGCCTAATGAGGACCGATGAAATTGAGAAACTGTCAGGCCTTGTGGATTTGTCAGAGAGAAAGGCTCCGGGTTTCCCCATCTGTGTCGTTTTCCTCCTCCGTCGCTGGCGGGACCTGTTGTTTCAGAGGGTCCAACGATAGTTCCAGAAATAAGATCACCCCAATGCTCATGCTGACAAGGGCATTGTCCGCACTGCCATTATGGTGGCTTCTTCAAAACTGGCAAGGATGGTGCAAAGCTCTTTCACCTGCCCCCACTCTCGGTGGCTCAACACCCCGAGGTCCGCACCGCTGCTTGTCAGGCCATGTGTCACTTCGTACTGCGTAATAGCATTCCCTGCAGCCACAATCGCTGGAGCATGTGGAGGGTAGAATTCCAGCGTGTTGCCATGTCAACAATGAGACGTTTGACAGGGGAGGCCAAGCTGACGCTGCAACGCAGCCAGGCGGGACGAAGAAGGATGTGAACGGGGAAGTCGAACTTAGACTTCGAGCTTTCCTCGCAGGCAGTCCAGACCCGGGTAGCTCTTTAGAAATTTCTGGAGACAAGGTTCAGACCCTGTTGCCAGGCAAGGGATGGTGCTCCAGGCTACCGAGCTTAAGGGCGGCCAGCAGATTTCGCCCGTTTCACACACCAAACCTTGCCTGGCACAAGGTTCTTGTCACCCAGCCACCCCTCGGTCTCGTTGCGGGAGAGCAGTTTCCCCAGCTCCTGACCTGTGTGTGGACGGTCTCCAAGACAGGGTTAAATTTCACATGGCCTAGTTTCTCTGGGCACGGGATGCCCCCAGAGGACCTTGGGGGAAAGAGCCCTGCACCATCCCTGCGGTTTTGAAGAGCGTGCGCCGAGCCTGAGAGCCACCCTCACCCCCCGAGTCATCCACCCAGCTCACCCCGTGAGCTGTCACAGGATTATAGCGGCCTTGGCCGTGCTTACTAGTCCATGTGTCGGCGGTGAGATGGACTTTTCCGGACATAGATGCAGACAACGCGCTTGAAATTTTAGATGACACGTGGCTGGCCAGGGCAGGGACGCTTTTTTGGCAAAGAAATGCCTGCTCGGCATCTGGTATTGGGGGAGGGGAGGGCCATGACGTGGCGGAACCCATCTGTGTCCTCCAGACGGAAAGGGAAAATTTCCAAGGCCAAAAGCCTGGCAATGCCCACATTCAGGCTTTTGGCTTTGGGTGGTTTGGGTTAAAGTGTTTCTTCTGCCCCCCAAACCTGGGAAGACAGAAGGTGGCTTCTAGAAATGATCCCGTTAAAACATAAAATTTTACTAGATCATCTTAAAATTATACTTCCTAAACCCCTATATATACCACAACACCTAAATGATACAGCATACTAAATATCATCCATCAGTGGAGTAATCGCCCTGATAAAGGACGGCTCCGCTTTAATGACAGATAATATCACTGTTTCGGTTTTTAAAATTTTTTAATCACAGCTATCCCCCAAAGCGTTTCCCCCATAT
>JAODAL010023776.1:0-61962 GCA_025379985.1 Phyllomedusa bahiana | reverse complement strand
TAAACAAATTTCCTTTGCAAAAAGATAAGACTCGCGGGAGTGACTCACCATGATTGGATTGAGCAATTAAAGATAAGAGAGAGAGGAGAGAGATGGTGAGAGATGGTCAGAAACCAGAGTAACCTGTGTGCTCTAAGAGGAGGTAAAATCTTTTTTATCTCCAAAGCAAATCCACAAAGTAATGTGTTTAGTAATAGTCTTCATTTACCTTTCTCTACATGTTAAAAGCTAATCATTGTAGTAAGAAAATCCCTTTAAATAAAAATTTAGTAATTTGTTTTATTTGTTTCTGTAGTTAAGGTTTTGACTTTTTCTCCCTTTAAAGTTCTAAGTAGGGGAAAAGACCAGTCCCCCACGTGATGGAAAACCCCCTATCCTTAAAAAACCCTTTAAAGCAGGGGGGCCCCCTGTTTGTCATATCTTCTAAAAAATCAGACCACCCCAACATCACCTTTATAGTTTTGACAGGAGACACAACTGTGAATTTTACGAAATATACACTTCAAAATCAGAAGTCATCCCATGTAAAAACTTGTGAAAAAGACATCTGATAAAGGTCGTCAACACACAGTTCATACTACAGTAAATTTTAAGTACCTTTTAGAATATAGTTTGAAACTTGTTAGATCAAAATATATGTCTATGTCCATTTTTAACGTTTAAAAAAACTGGGGTTTTGTTCTATGCTTAAATTTCCCCTTTTTCCCTGGGAAAAACCCTGTTTACAACACTCCAGTTAATTTAAATTTTTAAATTTATAATAACTCCATGTCAAATCGGGCGGAGGAACAATTTTTCACTCTGTGTGTGACTCAAAGAGGAATGTGTTAAAAATTAGATAAAATGTAAATACCTATATTCAACAAACAGCTGGCATTGACCTACATTCCTTGTATCAGTCGAATGCTAAGCATTAGAGCTTTAGGGGATTGTAGAAATACCAGCCTTCATCATTGGATTAAGTCACACCTCCCACTTGGAAAATGATGCACTGACTGACTGAGATTTGAGGCTATATTCAGTGTTCTTTTTAATTGTAGAGTATCTGTTCTGTGATGTTGACTTCCAAATGTATCTAGTGACATTTTCATTTCAGATGATAATAGAATCTGTTGTGATGCTAAAAACTCAAACATATTTTTAAGGCTCATGCAAAGAGCGTATACAGAGCCTGTAAGCAGGGGTCAAAAACCAATTAAACCTGATTGTCAGGTCAATTTCAAGTCCCATGTAGGTCAAAAGCCAAGCACCAAATTTAACTTTAGTTGCATCATCAAGATGTGAATTAGGTTAAAAACTACAGAAACCAACAGCTCAGAAACCAATACAACTCATTTCTCTCCCTGCATGCCTGATTCCATCACTACTCCTTCTTTGATGGCCCAGAAGGTGGCCGCATTATCAGGTATTATAGTTGTTGATTATTTAAAATAGGTTGGCCTGTTCTTATCTTCCTGGCAAGTGCTATACAATTATTATTTATTTTAGAGCACCATTAGTTCCAGGACACTGTACATTCGAAGGGGGTATCATACTTAACATACATTATGTTAAACAAGTACAATGACGATGATAAATGACTAACAACTGGTAGAGGGAGAGAGGACCCTGCCTGTGAAGGTTTACAATTTACAGGGATGGGGGAAAGAGTCAGAAGGTGAGGGGAAGACATGTTTGTGGGAGGTGTAGTAGCAGCAGGATTATTGGGAGTTATAGACCATCCAGAAGAGATGGGTTTCCAGGTTGGTTTTGAAGCTAGTGAAAGTGGAGAGAGTCTGACGTGTTGGAGTAATGATTTCAAGAGTATGAGGGAAGCACGGGAAAATGCTTGCAGATGGTTGTGTGAGGAGATGATAAGAGAAGAGCAGAAAAGAAGGTCTTGTGAGAAGCAGAGATAGCGGGAGAAGAGGTATCTAGAGATTTAAAAACCGAGAGGGAATTTTGGAGGGGGGGGTTAGGGAAAATATCTAATGATAGATAAGTTGCTGGGAAAGAAATTTTTAAAGGATGCAAAATTTAAAGGGTTTTTGTAGTGGGAAAAGGGGTTTGTTGACCAGGGGAAAGGGTGAAGGGGCAGGGGACTGCTGTTTAAAAAAAGATTAAAACATTTTAAATATTTGTTGTAAAAAGGGCCCTTCCATGAAAAATTATTTGGAGTGGAAAAACTTTCCCCTGTTAGACCAGCGGGAGAATGGCTTTTTTAAATTTTCAAAAAAGGACCTTGGAAATTTTTTCGACAAATAAAATAGTTTTCATGTCACGGGGGTTTGTGCACCACAACAGTTTGGGTGAGAGGGTTTAACCCAAAGGGAGTTGGTGATGTTTAAATTAAAAGGGAAATAGGAGACCCCAAATTTTACTATTGTTTTTTGGCCATAAGGAAAAAGTGACTTTGTCACGGGAGATTAAAGGGGTGCCGTTTAACAAAAAACTTCAACTGGTTAAAAAAAACATCCCGGGAACAACAAAATCTACTTTGGGGCCGGGGCTTTTAAAAACCCCAAATGTCCCACTCCACAAGGGCCATCATAATAAATTTATTAAATTAAAGGCCCCTTTTATTCCCCTTCCCCATGAAATAAACAAAGGGGTTTTGGAAATTGGGTACTTTTTGTTTTTACTTTCCCTTTCATTTTATTTTATAAGTTTGAAACCCAAAACCCTTTTAAAATTTTTGGGCCCAAATTTTTTCCCCCCTGCATTTTCTGTGGGGCTTTTGGAAACGGTGGTATTCTGTCAAGTTGTTTTGGCACTGGCCTGCTGGGGAAGTCCAGACATTATTGGTACAACACCAATTGGGAGTTTTGAATATGGAAGCACTATGATATTTTTGGAAAATACTTTTAACCCGGGATTAAAAAAAAAGGGAGAAGGGAAAAAACGGGTTCACTAAAAACAGCGTTGTATAAAAGCATGGACAAATGCAAGGCCCTGTGCTTAATGGGCCCAAAAAAACAAAAAAAGGGAGAGGGGGTTTTTGAAGTGTCTTTAAAATTTACCCGGGGAAATTTTAAATTGAGTATTTTTAAAAGGACATAGCCAAAGACTTAAAAAAGGAAGTCTTACGTGTTCCAGGCTACTTTGTTTAGCCCTATATCATAGTATAAAATATAAGCAGTACGCACAGATTTAAATAGCGGGCAAACTCAGGAGGAAAAACCCCCCAAAGGGTTTTAACATCAACTGGGCCCAAATTTGTAAACAAAATTAAACATTCCCTCAATGGCACAAATAGAAATTACAGAGAAAAAGTATCAATATTTTAGTACTGTAGGGTTAACTCTTGGTGTTAATTATTATTTATTTTATTATTTTATTATTTATTTTTAAAACGCCATTGTTTCCCCAGGGCCCCTGTCCCAATCGAGGGGATTATATACAATACAAAAGTCAAAGGGAGTACAAAAGATAAATAAACCCCAATGGAAATTTTCCCAGGGAAAAGAGGGGAGGGGGACCCTCCCGGGCGGGGTTTTAAAATCTAAAAGGGGGGGGGGAAAAGAGACGGAGGTGGGGGGCAGACTTGTATGGGGGGGGAAATTTTGTGAAAAGTTTAGTGAAGGTTGTAGGCAAGCCTGAAGAAAATGGGTTTTCAGGTTCCCTTTTAAAAGTTTTTGAGATGGGGGAGAGTCTTGTTGTGGGTGGGGCAGTGGTTCCAGAGTGGGGGGGAAAGAAGAAAGTTTTGGAGAGGGTTTGTGTGAGGAGCGGGGATAAGGGGGGGAGCAGGGAGAAAGGGTTTTGTGGGGAAAAGCGGGATTGGTGGGGGGAGTTCCCGGGGAAATTTTGGGCAGAAAGTATGGAGGAGAGATGTAGGCTTGCAGTATTTTGGGAGTGCCCCCAAAAGATCCAATGGGCCCCTCTGATTTCAAAAATTTTTGTTCTAAAAATCTCCCTTTTCCCGGAAGAGGATTTTCCCCTTTTTAAAGGATCCTCAGACTAGTTGGTGTTACCTTGGTGGGTGTTTGTTCCTGAAGTTGCCAACTAATTGAATCCTGTTTGTATTTTAAGCTATAACTAAGGACTGAATGGAGTAACCTGAAACATGTAAGCCTTCTTTTGTATTACTTTTTGAGGGTAATATGGGCAGAGGGATGTTGGTGGGGGGAAAGTGTTATTGGCAATTTTGGGCTAAATAAAAAGGAAAAAAAGTGAAAGGCCCACTGCCAATCAGAAAAGTTGTCAGCTGTAAGCCCACTGTTTTAAGTTTTACTTGAGCTTTTTTTCCACAGAGTAGCAATGTTTTAACTGGGCGGGTAAAAACCCCAAAATTTTCCCACTACACAGAAATTTTATTTTTAAACTTTTTTTAAAGGCTTTTACAATGGTTTTTTTTGGGGATTCCTGTCAAGGGGGAAAACTCTGCTACATCCACACTTTATGTTTTAAAAAGCATTAAATTTTAAATTTAAAAATTTAAAAATAGCTTTTCCTAGCTCAGTGGGCCAACACCCAAGCCCTTGAAATTACATACTGCTTTTTCCCCACAGGGGTTCTAAAAGGGTATTTAATAGGCGGGTAGAGTTTCTAAAGCCATTTTCTACACAGCACTTTTTTTTTGGTCGGTTTTTTTTCATTTATTTAAAAACCCCCCAAAAAATCTGACTAAAAACCCCAATGACATAGACCTCAATTTGAAAATGGAGCTGTAGTCTACCGTTTCCAGAATTTTATTGTTTGTTTTTCAAAACCCGTCGGTTTAGGAACATTTTTTTTTTAAAATCTGGTTAATTACGTGGATTCTTGTACGTTTAATTTTTAAAGGGTGGCCGAAATCCAAAAAAACCCTGACCAAAATTTTGGGGCCCCAAAAAACCCTGCGCTACGCAATTGAAAAATTTCTCCAAAATTTCTGAAGGCATTTTACAATTGCTGTTTAGAAATAGACTACAGGGTGAAAACTTGTCATTTAGTTAGGTAAAAACAAATTTCTGTTGTTTTGAGATAAAAATTTCGGGCAGGGAAAGGGTCAGGGGGGTCAAAAAGCCCCTGCTAGCTGCAGCTTAAATTAAACCCCAGGTAAGGGGTAAAAAGGGGGAAAAAAAAGGGGGGGAAATGAAGAACCCTTGTGTATCTTTTTAGAAGATAAAACTTCTTTATCTTTTAAAAAAAAGAAAAATAAAAAAAAACCAATGTATTTAGGGGGAATTAATCTTCTTTATCTTTCCCTGAAATGTTAAAAGCAAAATTATTGTGGGGGGGAGAAAAACCCCTTCCCTGGTTTTAAAAAGTAGAATTCCAGAAAAATTTCTTTTGGGAACCATTGATGCAAAGGAATAGGAATGTAAAAAAAAACAGGGGCCCGGAAAGAAAAAAACCTTTAAGTTTTCCCAAAAATCCACGGGTTTTCGGTTTCGGGGTTGGATTCTTTTTATTTGTGAGCACAAGGCCAAACCCTTTAAAAAAACACCGATTTTAATTCAGGGCTAATTTCTTTTTTTTTCCCCCACTTTTACTTATGTTCTTTATTCTTTTGTTCCCTCTGATAAAGGGGTTTTCCCAATAGAAAAAAGTTGCTCTTTGTCCTTAGCCAGGTACCCAAAATTTTGGCTACATTTTTCGGCTGCAAAATTTTACAACGTTTTGGGGTTTTTATATTTAAGAATGTGTTTCAGCACATGACAGATTTATTGTCAATAATTGGTTTACTATTTTTTTGGTGTTATATTTGGGGGCGGAATTTTTTTGAAGAAAATTTTTGCTCTTGCCCTTTTATTTTTCTGCATCACATTGTCTTTATCATTTTTTTAATGGGGTTTGAGAAACGTTTTTATTTTTTGTTTGGTTTACACGCCTTTGCAGGATTATGCCCTGTGAATCATCATGGTACCTTGTTCATTCTATGGCTTCTTTTAGCCATTTTTAATTGTTTTAATATTTTTTGTGATTTAAGGTTTCAAATAAAGAATATTATTTATTGTTTATTATGGTATGCATTATTTTGTCTTTAGTGTAACCACTTTCTTTTTCTCTATATATTGTTGTAATGCCTTAGCATTATTTCTAATGTTAACACACTGTGGGTGACATGCATGAAATTTGGCGTGTTAACAAAAATTTTTAATGCCCCCATTTTAAAATTGGAAATTGATTTGCGTGATTTTTTTAAACCGGGTTTCTACAGGGGGTTTAAAAATTTCAGGAACTTTTTTTGGCTAGGGCGACCACTTTAAAAGTAGTTAAACCGGGTTCCAGCTTTTAAATGCGCCTAAGAAGTGGGGTAGCGAAGTTATAAATATTTTCCCTTCGTACGGTTCTAGGGCCTCGCCCCCCGGGCACTTCCCCCAGAGATGGGCGTTTTACAAAGGGCCCCCGCGGGTTACTTGAATGCGCCCGGGGGAATTTGGGCGGGGCGGGAGTTTTTTAAAAGTTTTACAAAAGGGGGGCCCTTTGGCCACCTGAAACCCCGGGCGAAAAGATGCCAGAAAAGCTGGCGCGGCTTGTCCATACATTTCGCCCCGGAAATTTCGGTGTTTCAGTCCCCAAAAAGTTATCTATTGCCCTGCTTGTTTTCCATTACTAGTTAAGAATATTTTTTTTGGGGGTTTGGGCCCATGAAGGTTGCCTAAAAAATTTTTTCCTAAATGCTGCTTCATCATCTCCCCGGGCGCCATTTTTTTCCCGGGAAACACAGCTGATTTGGAAGCATGTGGGAAATCTTCTCCATCCAGCTACATTGGGCTTTGCTGGTATACCCAAACCCCATTTAGGGGCTGGATTGTAAGTGATAATACTGTTATGTTCTAAGTCTTTAGCTTTTAATTTACGTTTTTTTTGAACCATGTTTGGTGGCAGCAAAAACTGCCCCTCCGGCATATTGTCTGCCCCCTCCTTTTTCTGTATTTTTAATTTTATTTATGCAATGTTCGGTATCGGGATTTGCTTTTGAAATTATTTGTTGATCTTTGCTGTTATACCACAGAAAATTTTTTATGTTTTTCTTTTCCCCTCTAGTTTTACATTTTCCCCTTTTGCTTTAAAAGTTAAAATGGGAAAAATCGACCCTTGTAAATGCATTTGGGGAAAAGGGTTTTTTAGCGGGCCTTTTCAACTTATGTCCAAAACATGGGAATTTTCCAGAAAAATTGTAAAAACCTTGCCCCATTTTTTTAAATGGTTTTTTTTTTTTTTTCAAATTTGGGAACCATTGAAAAGGGGATCTTTTTAAAGGGGTTTTTTCTATCATGTGTTTCACCAGGAGTACCGGGTTTAGGGGAGACCCCAGTTAGGGCAGGATTTGGGGGGCTCTATAAAAGGGTTTTGCATTTCACCCCTCTGTTTTTCCCTCGTGGGCCTTTTTACGTGAGATGACTAAGGAGATTTAATTGAAAGTAAAAAATTGTGCCGCCCCTTCCCGGGGGAGTGAAAAAAAAGGTGCCTCCCCCATGGGGGCTTAAAACTCCAGTCTCTGTTAACAGAAAGGGAGAGTTTTGGGGGATTTGTAACCTAAAGACCCCTGTGTAAACCAGGGGCCAAAATACAACCCTCTTTTTTCTCCCCCACCAAAGCAATATCAAAAGAGCAATGTGTGTAGTAAAAATCTTCACTTACCTGATCCTAAATGTTGAAAGCTAATCATTGTAGTGAGAAAGCCCCTTTAAGAGGGCTATTCATTTTTCGCCACTATAAAAAAAAACATAGTAGAGATTTAACGTTTTCTTTAGAATGTCAAATCTCACCACCATTCTACTTCAAAAACATTTTTAATGAAGCATAAAGTAACATGAAAGGACCCCTTCTGCCCCCAAATGTTTCCCCTCAATGTCTATAGTACTGTGGAGCTCAGTGTGGAGATCAGACAGTAATGCCATGAGAGGGAATTGAGCCTTAATGAGTAGTTTGTACAAGGGTCCTTTTAAATAGTACTAAAAGAACTTCTTTTTGCTTTCCTTCTTTTTTTTTTTTTTTTTATGTTTTAAAATTCTATATATTCTGGGGTTTTTGTTCTGTAAATGAGCTTAATTAAATAAAATGATTTGGATGTAGAACATGGACTAAATAAGGGGTAATTTTCAAAGCATGAACATGACCTTGATTTTAAAAGCAAAAGTGTCACTGATAAAATACAGTAAGGCTGGCATAAACTCCAGATGCCAACCTGCAAGAAAGTAATAAATGTCATGATGTTTCCAGTCAGCTGCTTTATTTTATAAGTGTGTCTTCACACTATGAGTTCTTGCTTCATCTCAGATTTCCAGTGTTTTTTTGTCTTTGATACATTTCTAAAAAAGGAAACCTTCCAGGAAGAAATGTGATGATAACAAGTGCATCCCTGTACAGGTCATATCTGCATATCTGAATCATCTCCTTAAAGGGTTTTTCTCGCTACAAAGATCATATCTGTAATGATGGGAAAGTAAAAAATAAGTACTTTTGCAATTGGTTTGTATTACTTAAATCATTCATTATAGCATCTAATAGCAATTATTTGGTTATCTAAAAATAAAGCCTGAGGGTGGGGGATGCCCATTACCTGTTGGCATCTGTTTTTAATTCAACTTCGGATGCGACTCCCCCCCTGTGCTGTTTTTTGACTGTCCTGCTCCCCTGTGCTTACGCCCCCCTGAGCTGTGTGAATGGCTCCCTGTGTTCGTTTTCTCGGGCTTTATCAGGGTTTGATCTAAGGTCAAATGCGCCTGTGTTTTTCCCCCAATGACAGCATGTATGAAGGATCGGGAAATTATGCTCTTTAGCTGCCGGGACACAATGAAAAATGTCATTTTTCTGTAATATTAGGGGCTGTTTTATTTGTAAGGTGTTCTGGTTACAAGGATTGCTTGTGGACCCTGGGGGGAAAAGGTGACAGCTCTCCGGTATGGGAATGATATTGCGGAGGTCGCAGGCTGTGACATCCACTGGGGACTGGGGAGGGAACAAGAAAAGGGAGAGGGTGTGATGAGGTCACCACACTTTTGTGAGGCAAGACACACCTACTGGGAGGGAGACCCGCCCCTGGATTTGAAACTCTAAATGTGAAAAGGTTCGTGAATGAAAATTTAGTGAGAAAACCCCTTTAAACATAACTTATGCACTTCATATCTCATATAATATTGTATTACTATCATTATATTTCATATTTCATGAAATGTAGCCATGCACAGCCAATATCTCTTTATGAACAGCATCAATTCCACTTTCTCTGCTTGACAATGGATCAATTATTCAATCTTATTAATTTGAGTTTTAAAATACCCTTTTCAGTGTGCAAATACTTGGATGTATGATTGACAAGAACTGGCTTAGACGAGATGGTTTATTAGTAAACTGCAACAGTACGTGCTGCACATGCAATAATCAAATTAAAAAGTTATTCCCATTTCATTGATTAGTTTTAAACATCTAGGCAAAGGTGTATAGAATTTTTGCAATAATTTTTGTTTTATTTTTGGTTAGGAGTGATCTTTTTTTTGCTTTTGTAAAAAACTTCCCCATTACCGCACCTATTTTTGTTTTAAAAGGCTTTTTTTCCCGGGTTGGGATTGGGTCATCCTGCTGGTTTTTCTTTTAAACAACTTATTTTTACAATACCCTTAAATATAAACTTTAACACTTGAGGGTATATCCACACAGCACTGATTTTCAGTCAGATTTTCAGGCAGTCTTCGGATTTGAAAACCATCTGTAAACCAACTGTCAACCATCCTCATAGACTTTAATAGAATATCTGAACTCTAGTCTTCAGACGGAACATGAACTGTTCAATGTAAAGGGGTGTGGCTGAATCCGCAAACCGCGGCCAGAAAAATCCAACCCATTCAAAAAAGGACAAAAATGAATGGTATTTTGGCAGTGCTATGTGGCTGTGGCCTTAGAGCTCTGCAGCCTTGAGCGCTGTTGTTTATAAACCGGCAGTAGTAATATTTTTCTAACAGGTTCAGCTAGGGATAGCAAGGCTGATATGCCAATCGGGAAGTATGCCCTGAAACTGGCTGTGAAGAGTAGGCTTTGTGAAACAGCATGGTGAGACAACTCCTTTAAGAATGTCTGAAGAAAAAAAAATTAGCAATTTTAAATATGCGCAGGTCATATTTCCCTCATTGTCTGATCTTTTCTGATGCTTTCCAAAACCTTTTCTTTGGAATGAAAGCATATCATCAATAGTCCTGTTGTACAGTTAATGGAAACAGTCTATAGTAACTTTGTAGACCTCAATTTTTTAAAATATGGATGAAATAGTAGGATCTAGTGACTTTTTATCTTAGATTAAGAGATTAGGAAGCTTTAGTCAGAGAAAATCTACTAATGCTATTTTTTACTATTTTTACTTATGTGAGCTGCAGCTAGTTGTGAGCTTCTGGTGAATTCAAAGTGGTATATTATCCACTTATCATATCAGTTTTATCCAGGTTTCCCTTTTTCCATATTGATGTTCTTTTATGCACATAATTTTATTTTTTTAAATGAACAATATGTTTCAATGGATCCATACTTGTACAGTTTTTTGCCTATAGAAGTCAATGGGTTGGATTTAAAAATTCATGTAGCATTTTTGTCTAATTTTTGTTTTTGTTCCATTTTATCCATCTGTGTTTAGCAATATTACCAAAACAGCAAAAAATAAATAAAATAAAAAATTGATCATCCAATTATGGATAAAATGGAACAAATATATTATGAAATAAGGAACAATAAATGACACAACATGTGAACAAAAAGTTAACAAATTGTAAGACTTTTTTATGGAAGAGCAAGTGAAGCTTAAAGTGGCTGCAGGCAGTTAGGGTTTTATCACTTCACTCTATAGCTACATAAAGAGAAGTCTGGGATTAGATCCCTTTATTAGTAAAAATGGAAATCCAACCACTGTAAAAATGTATCATAATATGGTTTAACTCCAAGGACAAAGGAACTTAAAATGACATGGTATAAATGTGGACTTTGACTTTAAGACTAGGGCTAGACATATTGAAGTAATACAAAAAGTCTCCATGTGGCCCAAGCCACTTCTACCAGAGACAGAATTTATCGAATTGTTTCACCCTAAATATATATTATCCAAATTAATTATTTTCACTAAATTAAATCTCTGATGTTCTTCACTCTGCTCTTGAGGACCAGGACTAAATACTGTACCATCTTTATGGCATACAGACATTTTGTAAAACCTTTGCAAAGTCTTTAGTTTAACAAGATTGTATCATTTCATATATTAAATAGGACCGAGCTGTAATACCCTGATACTACAAAACATAGAGCATTTAGTTGTACAGAGCAATATTACCAAATGAAGAGACAGCATCATTCAAGTGAGCATCACAACCCTTTTAAAAAGATGATCAAAATCAAACCCATACCATTCTAAAACAAAGACATCAATATTGTGATCCCAGAAAGCCCTCAATGTACGTTATAACTAGTTTTACTTGAATGGGGCCTTGTTTGGTGCCAAACAAGTTCGACTAAACTTGTAAAATTTCAGATTTGGGACACCCCAAACTCAAGCTTTTTTATTCAGCACAATTGTAAATGTAACTCTAAGCATAAGTTACAGTTCGGCTTGTTTCAGTGGTTTGAGGGGATTAATTTACCGTTTCCAGATACTTCAGCATGGGCCTAATGTTGTGGTTATCGTAAATGACATCAAATTGGAAGTTAATTAAAAAAATGAGCGTCATACGATAAGTTAATCCCGAAATCCCCATTAGCATCCTTAGCCCAAACTTATGGTTAGGGTTATGGTCACACACAATTTTTTGGTGATTTTAACCAAAAAACTATTCCGGACAATAATAAGATTCTGGTCAAATTTGACTTTAAACGGAATTCAAAACACAGCACCAAATTTAAATCAATAAATACCACCAAGTAAATAAAAATATGGCAGGTAGAGGACCAATAGCATTTCTAAGGGCATGTTCCTGTGCGCGCCGCAAGACGGCGTGTGTTTAGAAGAATGCGCTGATCAGCCCCATTCACTTTTATTATCCCCGACGGCAGGTAATCATAGCTCTCAGGATGTTATTCGGGGCATACTGCAGCTCAATTACGCCTTGAAATATGTCCTGAAATAAGCCGTGTGAACATCCCCTAATGGTTTACGTGTTTTATGGTTATTACTGCTTTAAGGGTATTGTTTTTCCAGCATGTGTGGGATGTAAAATAGGTTGACATGCTTGTCATTCCTGTGTGACTTATGTATATTTGTCTCAAAAAAATATACATGGCATGCACTGAGCTATGACTCAGTCTCTAATTACATCTTCTACAATAATTATCATGCATACTACTAAACTACTGAGACACATACACATTACTGCAATGTATTACTAAACTATGAAAAGGCTTCTGTACACATAACCTTGAACTAAACTGAAAAGTTGCTTTGTTATCACATTGTTAAATCTGTTTCTCTGATCAGCTGTTTTTATGCAACATTTACAAAAACCCGAACCGAAAAGTGCAAAATAGCCCAACCTGTGCTGTCACTTTTTATACATATTTAGACATTCCTGCACTGTTTTTTTTAAATAAAGATGACAAAAATATATCTCTATAATAAGAACTGAAAGAAGGTAAACCACAAATAGTAACAGCCTACTATAATAGTTTCAACTGCATCTACAGGAATGCCATAACATAAACTATCAGCCCAATAAATTAACAAATTAATTAATATGGTAAACTAAGCAAACAGAAATCAAAATCCCTTTGGGTTCCTTCCTGCTCTTTATATTTACTATTTTGCCATAGGCAAACTTAAACTCTATCAGTTCTCAATCTATAAAACACTAAAATGTAACTTTTATTATGTATAACACTTAACCTCTATAACAATATTTGAAAAACCTGATTTCTAACCTCTCTAGGTAATCCCTTTTCTAATTGTGATGAAGGAATAAAACTCCTTTTCTATTACCAAGTATGGTGGTACACCAGACTATTAACAGGGAGAACCTTATATATTACAGTGATTTATAACTCCAATAAGGATCCATAAAAATCAATCCTACTTGGGCAGTCAATCCCTATCTCCATGGTCATAAAAACTTTATAAGGTTGCCTTGTGAGACCTCTGCAGCGTGGTGACACTTTAGACAGATTGGCAAAACAATAGTTATTATAGTGATTAAAAGTCGCTCTCTGTTCTCTTCGAGAGATCATCTTTTTTTGGAGGATATTTGACAAAGTTAGAGTGAACAGGAATGTTCAAGTGGGGATCTAGGGAATGGCAGGTTTTTTGAGTCTGAAAATTTATTTTGGATATTGTTTTTACAGGAAGCTATGCGAGTATTTTCGAATTCCACCAATTCCATTGAGATGTGAATACTAATATCCACAAAGAAATTATTTAAGACTTATAAACTCACAACAAATTTGGGCAGGCTGGGAGAGTAGGCTTTGGTTTAGTGACATAAATTACACCAACAAATTGTGTATTGAGGATTAAGGATCAGTTTGAGACCAAATACACAGTTTTAGAGGACCCCATTTTTATCAAGGGTTGGGAAACTATTTGCTAACTGAATGCTCTCTAAAAATTGATGAATATACCTGTCAGAATACAGAAAGTATTTCATTAATAAATTAAGTGAACAATATAATCAGGGAGATATCGGGAACATTAATAATTTCCGGGCCCATCCAGATTTTCCTGAATTAGAACAAAAATGAAAACGAAATATAGAATCTCTGAGAGAAGACATTAAAGAAAGGAAACACAACAAATATCTGAGGGATCGGAAGGATTTTGATAACAATCAGGTTTATATTTGGACAAATAGTAGATTTACCTATAAACCTAATTTATATTCAGATTTGTCAGAGTCAGAGATTTCTGAGGTAGAAGAATCCTCCACAGGTTCTATCAATAGTCAAACGCAGGGTCAGAAAACTAGTTGGAGGAAAGGACAGAGAAAGAAAAAAGGTTGGGCAAATAAGAAAACACATAAAAAATCATCTACCCAAACTGTACAAGATCAGGATCCTCAGAGATGCCAATCAGGAGAAGGACTAATGGGATCAAATACATTATCCTCTTCTGTATCCTGTGGTGTAGTGGCCCATGGTATGGGAGCACAGGAAATGATTTCAAATGGCAATACAAATATGCCATCAGTGGCAGGAAATGAGCAGGTTGTGAACACAATGCAAGCTCAATCTCAGGAGCATTCAAAAATGCAAATGCATCCCCTTTTTTAGAACAACCAAGGATTCTCTTGAGGGATCGAGAGAAGGGGAATTATCAGAAATAACAAAGGATGGAGCATTTCAAGTGATTAATTTATCCTCTTATAGATGTCATGGCTAGGCTGTGCTCAGGCTGCAGGGATCAACAGGCTGCAGCAGCTGATGCACGATCCCACCCGATACACTTGCTGCTGACAACTCTGTGAATGACAGGGGCCCAGCCACTCCTAACAGGGGGCGAGTTGCACCAGCCAATGGGGGGGACCCGGAGGCCGCTCCAATCAGCTGCAGGGCGGTATCCAGGAATCCCATTTAAAATCCCCTGAAGGCTGGGTGCTGCTCCTGTGATATCCTGGGTACCTTTTTATTTGTTTTTTGTGTTTGCTTATCCGATACCTGACCTCGGCCTGGGTTCTCCTGACCCCATTTGTCTCCTGATTTTGTTTCCACGCTTGTTTGACCTCAGCTTGGTTTACGTTTATCCCTCCGGTTCTGATTTGGGGCTTTGGCGTTCCTATTTGAATGACCCGGACGTCTGACATTCTCTTCCTCACGTCCCCAGCACTTTACAAGCAGGGACGTCGCCCAGTGCCGTCCCCCGTAGGGCACACGTCAATTAGGCGGGGGACTGGGGCGGGTTCCATTTAGGGCTACTGCACCTCCCTTGACGGACAATAACTAATGGAAAATCAAAACAGGTTTTGGGCATATGGTCTTAGTTTACTCCAATCCCCAGATTTAATATTTTTATAGGGGGAAAAGATATTAATCTTTTTGCTAAAGGTTCTTTACATAAATATCAAAAAATAAAAAATAAAATGAGCAAACCTTTTGGGAAACTAAGGAAAAAACATGGGACTTGAACAATTACAATAAAATAAAGGGAGACCCCAAATTCTAGATATACCCTTGCAATTTTTGAAACCAAAATCTGGGAATACACCTCCATTCACAATATAATTTTTTGGATACTTTTTTGGAAGTAGTAACGCAAGACATAAAGAAACAGCACTCAGACACAAACCCTCTTCTTTAAAATTTTTAAAAAGGAGGAACAGTAGCTATTGCAGAATTACAATCAACAGGGGGAAAAAAAATCAAACCCCGTGAAAGGTGGTAAATTGTCATCTTTAAAATTAAAGTGACTAAGAGCAATTTGGTAAGAGAATCTTTATGATTTAAAAATAGAAGGCTTTCAAAAGATCCAACCAAATTTTATATTTGAAGGAATAAAAAGGATTTTGGACCTGGGAATTGAGAAAAAATTAATTACTGCTGATGAGAAGAAATTTATGTTAAATGTGAATTCTACTATTGCTACCTTTTATGCATTACCAAAAGTGCATAAAGAGGTTGTGCCAATACCAGGAAGACTGATAGTCTCAGGTAGAAATAATTTAACACAAGGACCCAGCACGTATGTTGACCGTATACTGATGCCCTTTGTCACTGGCATTCCTTCGTATCTTAAAGCTACGAAGGATACTGTGATGAGAATTAACGATCTAGTAATGAGTGAAAGTACACTTCTTGCAAGTTTTGACGTAGAAGCCCTATATACTAACATCAGACATGATCTGGGCCTGAAAGCAATCAAGTATTTTTTGAATATAAGAGGTACGCAATTTATGGAACACAATGATTTCGTTTTACAGCTATTGGATTTTTTTTTTACACATAATTATTTTTTGTTTGATGGCACTTTTTATCATCAGATAAAGGGAACAGCCATGGACACAGTTTGCGCGGCAAGCTTTGCTAATTTATTTTTAGGTTGGTGGGAGGATGCTATTGTTTTTTCTGAACACCTTGAAATATGCACAGATTGGATTTTATTTTGGGGACGTTTTACCGATGATATATTGATTTTTTGGGATGGTAGTGAAGAATTATTCAAGGATTTTGTATCTAGACTCAATGATAATAAAATTGGGATGAAATTCACCTTTGAAATTCATCGAGAGAAAATAAATTTTTTGGATCTTCAAATTATGTTGGATGAAAACAAGCAGATTCAGACAAAGATATTTCGGAAAAATACGGCAACCAATAGTTTGTTACACTTTTCTAGCTGGCATCCACCTTCTCTAAAAAAGGGGATTCCGATAGGCCAATTTCTTAGGGCTCGTAGGAACTGCTCAACATTAGAGACTTTCAATGAAGAATGTATTAAGTTAAATGCACGTTTTCAGACAAGGGGTTATTCAAAAAAATATTTGAGGAAGGCGTTTAATAGGGCTTTGACTAGTGACAGAGGATATTTATTAATCCTTTAAGTGCTATCTCCTTAAGTGTAGGCAGCATTAATACCAGCATTGAAACCAGAAGTGAACCAAAGGTAACCAAGACCCGTCCCAGCTCCTCACTCAAACAGCACCCAATATGCACCTCTCTGCCACAATCATCACTGCCTCCCTAATCATCAAACTCCTTGTCTCCCCTCAGACACCCGCGCTGGGCAATGGATTCCATATCTCCCATTCTGTCTTACCCTCACACCTGACCTCTACTCTTCACCTCTTCCACAACATTAAGACCTTTCTCAAAAAACCCACACAACCACCTTTTTCTCTCTCCCACACACACCTCCTCACTCTCTACCTGCTTCTCCTCGCTGCCGGGGACATATCTCCCAACCCCGGGCCCCTCAGCACATCCCCACTGTGGTTTCAGGCATCTCTTACAGACCAAGCAGCACACACTTTATCAACCACATAAATCTCAAAACCATCCCCCTCACCCCTGCAGCACCTATCCCCATGTCTGGAGCCCTCTGGAATGAAAGTTCTGTGTGCAACAAGATACCCTTCATCCACGACCTCTTCATCTCAAGCACTCTACCCTTCCTTGGATTAACAGAAACTTGGCTGAACACCGCTCTGACACAACTTCCCCTGCTGACTCTCCTATGGTGGGCTCCATTTACCCCAACCCCCCGCCCTGGCAGTAAACATGGCGCAGTGTCGGCCATTCTTCTGTCAGATACCTGTCCTTTCTCTCCAAGTTCCACCTACCTTCCCCTCGTCCCTCCCCTCCCTTCGAGTCATTCTGTCCCACATCTACCCCCCTCCAAACCTCCAAGTGGCTGTTGTTCTACCGACCCCACGGGCCCAGCCACCACCTTCCTTGACCACTTTTGCTTCCTGGCTTCTCACTTAATTTCCACCGACATCCCCCCTTATATCATGGTAAATTTTAACCATTCAATCAATACACCCCATCCACTACTATCAAACTCCTGTCACTCTCCTCCCTTCCTTTGGCCTCTCCCAGTGACCCTGGAGCCGACTCACACAGCGGACACACACAGATCTCATCTTCACCCGCCTTTTGCCCCTATCTAACCTCTTCAAACTCTCCTCCCCCTATCTCTGACCACAACCTGCTCACCTTCTCCTCCAACACCACTCCACCTGCCCCTCCTGCAACAAATCTAGTACACCCACGCAGGAACGCTACAAAACCTCAACCTTGCACTCTCCTCATGACTCTCTGCACCTATCTCTACCAATATCCTCATTTTGCTGATCCAGACGCAGCCACCACATTCTACACAATACAATCACCTCCCACCCTTGACTCAGTCAATCTCTCACACACAACAGAACCCCAAAATGAACATACAACCCTGGCACACAGACTCCACAAAACATCTGAACGAGCTCCAAAGTTGACGAACGCCGCTGGAAAAAACCCGCTCCACCGATCGACTTCATCTTTATATAAAGAATCACTACTCACATTTAAATCCGCACGGATCACCTCAGCCAAAAAACTTCACGACACTCATCATCCTCCCTTCCCACATCCCCATACAACTTTTAACACCTCAACTCTCTCCAGCGTCCACCAGCACCCCCTCCCCCATTCTTCCCTCTAAGCAATGATTTTGCAACTCACTTCCATAATAAATTAAATCCCATCAGACAAAGCTCACTCGCAGTCCCCTCAACCTACCTCTATACCTGCAGTGTCCCCACAGCCACCTCTACAACCTGCTCATAACTATTCCCCTCAACTTCCTTCTCTCCTGTCACTCCTGACAAGCTCTCTCTTTACTGTCCAAATCGAAACCTCACCACCGTAGTCTTGACCCACTAACATCCCACCACCTCATCATGACCTTAGTGCTGTTATGAATCCCCATCCTCACCCACTCTTCAATCTATCATTAACCTCTGCATCTTTCCCTTCTTACATTTAAACATGCTACCATCACCCCCATCCTTAAGAAACCCTCTCCTGACCCCCCCACACTGTCCAACTATCGCACCAACTCACTGCTTCCATTTCGCCTCTAAACTCCTTGACAACACTTCCATCTTCAACTGTCCTCCCATCTCTCCACCAACTTATCTCCTTGACCCGCTCAATCGTGCTTCATCCCCACCAC
Organism: Phyllomedusa bahiana; assembly: GCA_025379985.1. Classification (NCBI taxonomy): domain Eukaryota; kingdom Metazoa; phylum Chordata; class Amphibia; order Anura; family Hylidae; genus Phyllomedusa; species Phyllomedusa bahiana. The sequence goes on along the minus strand of JAODAL010023776.1, from coordinate 43,445 downwards.
TATACTTAAACCGCCTAACCAAATCACCAACGACCTAGCAAACTGCCAAAGCTTCACGCCACTCTTCTGTTCTTCTATCCCTCCTAACCTGTCCTCTGCCTTTGACACTGTCGCCATTCACTTCTCCATACACAACCTCACCTCCCTCGGCATCACAGACTTGGCCCTCTCATGGATCTCCTCGTACCTCACTGATCGGACATTCAGCGTTTCTCACTCTCGCTCCTCCTCCTCCCCCCGGCCTCTCTCTGTTGGTGTCCCCCAGGGGTCAGTCCTTTTCTCTCTACACGCTTGGTCCTGGCCACTCATACTTTCACATGGCTTTCAATACCACCTGTATGCTGATGACCCCAACTCTACATCTTCGCCCTAGATGTCACCTCTCTTCTCTCCGAATCCCTTGACTGTCTTTCGTCCTTCCTCCTTCGTTCTCCTCCCATCTCCTAAAACTAAACGTGGAGAAAACTGAATTTATTTATCTTCCCACCTCCCACTATATCCCTCCACCTATCTCTCTATCAACTGTCAATGGCTACACTCTCCATCCAGCACCACAGGTCCGCTGCCTTGGATAACCTTTGAACTCCAATCTGTCCTTCAACCGCACATCCAAACCTCACCTCTGCCTGTCACCTCCACCTAAAAAATATTACCCGAATCCGCTCATTTCTTAACTCTGAAAGCACAAAAATGCTTGTCCACGCCCTCGTCATCTTCCGCTTCGACAACGCAACATCGTTCTCTGTGGCCTCCCACTAGCACCCTGCTCCCCCTCCAACCATCCTAAACTCTGCTTGCCCGTCGATTCACCTCTCTCCTGGCTATTCCCCTGCCTCTCCCCTCTGCCAATCCCTTCATTGGCTACCCATTGCCCAGCGAATCCAGTTCAAGCAATCTTTGACCTACAGCTCTCCATAACCTCCACCCCTTCATATATCTCTGCCTTAACCTCAAATACCTCCACTCCATGCAACCTCCGCTCCTCAACAGGACCTTCACCTCTGCACTCCTCTTATCAAACCTCCTCACATAACCATCATCCAAGACTTCTCTCGTGCTTCCCTCACACTTTGGAACTCATGCCCCAACACCTCAACCCTCTCTCATCCGGTTTCAAACGTAACCTGAAAACCTACCTTTTCAGGATTGCCTATAAAACTTTAACCGTGTTGCACTGCTCCGCCCACAAACATGTCTCCCCCCCCCTTTCTGTCTCTTCCCCCCTTTCCCTGTAATTGTAAGCCCTCGCGGGCGGGCACCTTCTCCCTCTGTACCATTTTTTATCACTTATTGTCACTTTGTAATTGTTTGCCCAATTTATTTATGTACCCGCCTGAAATGTACAGCACCCTGGAATCAAGGGCGCTCCAAAGTAAATGATAATAATAATAATCAGTAAACAAAAGAAGAAGGAAAAAACTGATTTAATTCGTTGCATACGTACCTTTAATGATAGAGCCAACAAAATGAGAGGAAACGGACTTTGGCACATTCTGAAAGCAAAATCCGTATTTTGAGGTGATTCCAAAATATCCTAGGTCACATTAAAAAGGGGAAAAATTTCGGGGAAAAATTTCAGGATGAATTTGTGCTTCATTTGAGGGAGATGGAAAAAAAACAGGTTAAAGTCTCCAGGGAGGTTCATGCCCCCTGTGGAAACTGTTCATTTTGTCCTTTATATGGAAAACTAAGGGAAAATTTTTTAATCCCCTTGATAAAAAGATTTGAATAAGACATTTAACAACGTAAAACCAGAGGGGTTATTTATGGGCTATGTGTACCGGGGCCAAGATCTATGTGGGGAAAACCCTACAGTGTTTTGTGTGGATCTCAAACATTTGTCAGGTGCAAGAATTTATTGTAAACATTAAAACTTTTTGATAACGTTTAGATCCTTGTTATATCGGAAATGTCTATACACGTTTGCATAAACCATTCTCTATCCTATTACCCTTGACGCTTTTTTTTTATGAGGCCCCGCACTTAAAGTGAATGCAGCAATTTTTAGTCACAACAGGTGAATTAAAGGTGCCAAAAATCCCTTTTATTATTTTAATACATTTAATCCGGTTTTTTTCACTTTGGGCAGGACTTTGTTGATAATCACTTTCAGTTAAATTTGAATACAGCAATTTTGTAGTCACCACGTGAATTGAAGGGTGAAAAAAACCCTTTTTTATCTAATCATTTCAGATACTTTTTTTTTTCTTATTTCCGCACTAATTTTTTTCATTGGGGGACCTTGCACTAAAGGAATACGCAATTTTGTAGTCACCACAGGTAATTGAAAGGTCCAAAAAAACCTTTTAATACCCGTATACATTTCAGACAGGTGTTTTTTTTCATTTTTTGGTAAACAACTTTTTCTAAGCTACTTTAAGTTATTTTTGAATACGCAATTTATATCACCACAGGGGAATTGATGGGTCCCAAAAATACCTTTTATTATCCTGTATACTTTTTTTAACAGGTGTTTTTTTCCTTTGGTCAGCCAACTTTGTTCTAAGCTATTTGTAGATAAATTTGAATACGCAATTTATAGTCACCACGGGTGAATTGATAGGTCCCAAAAAAATACCTTTTTTACCCTTAACATTTCAACGGGGTTTTTTTTTTCATTTTTGGTCAGTCAAGCTTTTTCAAAGAGCCTTTGTATTAAATTTGAATACTGCAATTTAGTGTCACCACAGGTGAATTGATAGGTCCAAAAAATACCTTTTTTACCCGTATCTTTCAATCCGTTTTTTTTCACTTTGGCGAGGCCAGTTTTTGTTATAGAGCCACCTTGCAGTTAAATTTGAACCACAATTTTTGTTTTTTTGAGGGTTTTTTTTTGAGAAAAAGCTGTGATTTGCCGTCTTTTAATAAGAGACTTTTCCAAAATCTTCCTACCTTCTCAAATTTTTTTTCTGAACATGAGCGAAATTTCAGGGGGTAAGCGAGCAAAGACGGGTAAACATGGAGGTAAGTACGAAGAAGGTGTCCTTCCAGTCGGGCAAAACACCATCCAGCGGATCGTCAGTTGCAGGACCGTGGGCCTGTCATCGCGGGTTCGGGGCCCTGTAAATCTCAGTAACGAACAGCGTCCCATCTGTCCTTCAGTGGTTAATGCAACCTGCATCCACATCTTACCTCCTCATCCTCCCCTCACGCCCAAATGTTGTCATCAGCACTCAGCATCCGTCCAAATGAAGACCCCAAATTCAACTCGTGTACCCACCACTTGGATATCCATTTTCTAAGACCTCTTTATGACAAAATCGGGTTTGGGGGCGAAGGGAGTTAAAAGACAAGAGGCCAAAGGATATTTTTTCTGCCTGACGCCCAGTTACTGATCCATTAAAAGGGGGAGAAGGCCCGGGCAATCGGGGAAAAATCCCCCGGGGGGCCAACGTCTTGCAGTCCCCCTTTTCTTTTAGCCCCACTCCTGGGGTCAAATGTCAGGAACGAAGCACCTGTGTTTTTATGATGATGATACGACATTCGGGCCCAAGTGGTCTTTTTCGCAGAATTTGCTTGCAGCGCTTCATCACTGACAGAGGAAGATGAGGGGGAGGGCAGTAAGGGTCCCGTCAAAAAGGGAGAGGGCGGTCGCAGAAGTCCGCTGATATTTCCGCCAGCCACGGCATGGAAACCCCGCCCCGCTTTTCGCCGCAAAAAGTCCAGGAAACCCCTCAAGCCTGGGGCCTTTTTTGAAAGCCTCTGATTTCACCCAACGATGTCATATCCGCCTTTGCCGTAAACGAAAGTAAGGCAAGAACCTTAGGGTTTAACCACCCCCAAATTCATTCACAGCAGCGAACATGAGTAAATGGGGCAACACTTGGCCAAAAAAAGGGCCCAACCCCGCCGGGCCCCAACCACTGTCACCCCTCTGTCTCCGCCTCCTCCCCTCCGCCCCACCAACGTTCCTCAGCTGCCCATGTCTCTCAAGTCATGATCGGGGATCAGCCTCCGCTTCAGCCTCCACCGTCGCCCGAGTCCCACCAGCACCACCAGAGCCCCAAATCCTACCCCTTCTCTTTCCCCAGTTTGACGACCTGCACGCCGTACAGCAGCCAGTCTAGCAGCCGCTTCTGTCTTCCAGGTTTGGGAGCAGAAGAAACACTTAACCCAAACCATCCCAAAGCCAAAACCCTAAAATGTCGGCATTGCCAGGTTTTTGGGACCTTGGAAATGTTGCCTTTCCGCCTGGTGGACACAGTTTGGTTCCGCCAACTCATGGCCCTGCCTGCCCCCAATACCAGATGCCAAGCAGGCATTTCTTTGTCAGAAAAGCCGTCCCTGCCCTGGCCAGCCACGTGTCATCTAAAATTTCAAGCGCGTTGTCTGCATCTGTGTCCGGAAAAGTCATCTCACCACCGACACATGGACTAGTAAGCACGGCCAAGGCCGCTATATCTCTATGACAGCTCACTGGGTGAGCTGGGTGGAGTCTCTGGCATGACGGTGGATCCAGGCCGGCGCACGCTCTCAAAACCGCAGGATGGTGCAAGCCTCTTTCCCCCAAGGTCCCTCTGGTGGCATCACGTGCCAGAGAAACACGCCTTTGTTGAAATTAACCCTGTCTTGGAGACCGTCCACACCAGGTCAGGAGCTGGGACGGCTCTCCGAACGAGACCGAGCGCTGGCTGGGTGCCAAAACCTTGTGCCAGGCACGGGGGTGTGCGATAAGGGGCGAAATCGGCTGGCCGCCCTTCAGATTGGAAGGCTGGAGCACATCCCTTGCCTGCACATGTCATGAACCTTGTCGTCCAGAAATTTCTAAAGAGCTACCCGGGTCTGGACTGCCTGCTGAAGAAGGCTCGAGGGTTTAGTTCGCACTTCCGCCGTTCGCACCCTGCTTCGTCCCGCCTGGCTGCGTTTGCAGCGTCGCCAGCCTCCCCGTCAACCTTTTCATTGCGACGTGGCAACACGCTGGAATTCCACCCTCCACAGCTCCAGCGATTGTGCAGCAGCGCAATGCCATTACCAGTACGAAGTGACACATGGGGCCTGACAAGCAGCGGTGCGGACCTCGGGGTGTTGAGCCCCCGGGGAAATGGAGGCAGGTTGAAAGAGCTCTGCACCATCCTTGCCCATTTTGAAAAAAGCCACCAAAATAGTCAGTGCGGACGATGTCAGCATGAGCATTTGTGGTGATCTTAGTTCTGGAACGATCGTTGGACACTCTGGAAACAACAGGTTCCGCAGCGACGGAGGAGGGGACGGACACAGATGCGGACACCGAGCCTTTCTCTCCGTCGAATCCACAAGGCCTGACAGTTTCTCAATTTTTTCGGGCTTCATCAGGCAGTGGTTCGGGGGTCCAGGGCTATGCAAGGCAGCGCATCAGGGTGCATCATCTCAGGCAAGTCGGGGTGTGTTTGAAGCTGTGCCCGGGGGAAGCGGGGAGGAGGAGGAGAGGAAATAATCCCCAGAACCGACGTTACCGACGTCCTGGCCTTGGAAAGAGGTTTTGGGGCGAATTTGAGGCGGAAGATTGAGGAAGATCAGTTTGCTAGTGCCCCTCGACCCAGAGGGTTGGATAATCAAGGCTCCATCTCTCACATGAGTGCTTGGATGTCATTTTCCTCCAACATGATCCTCGCATTAAGGCCATCAAAATGAACAACATTACTGGGTGGCCACCCTCCTAGATCCCGGTACAAAACAAAACTCAGCACTTCCTTCCAGCCACCCAAAATAGAGAGTAAAATGCAGGAAATGGAGACCTTTCTGATTGATCAACTGGAGACATCTGTTGCTCGATTCACTTCTCAAATGTCACGGTGGAACAAAATCAGCGACGTGACATCAGTAAAGTGCCAAGTAGCCGAAGAGGCAGAAGCAGCAGGAAAAGGTGGCAGAAGCCTAATGGGGCCCCTCGGGCAATTTTTATTTACCACCTCACCAACGCATGAAATTTCGGGGAAAAACGTCCAACACACAGAACTCCCTTAAGACCCATGGTGAAACGAATATCTGCCTAAACACCGATGTTTTTGTATGTTTTTCCGGCCCCAATAGACTTTTTTGAAATCCAAAATGGACGAAGGGCCCGGGAGCTCGCTCGCCAGGGCCAAAGGATTTTTTGTCCTGCCCAAAACCCACGCATATCGGGAAGCGGACCGTCAGCACAGCTGGAGGACCCTTTACAGACAAATGCACCCGGGTTTTCCCAAAGAAAAAATGATCTTTTGGGATTTTCATCAAGATGAATCAGGCATGGATCTCGATGATGTTGGGGCCCAAAAATTTCCCGGGAGGTAAAACATAAAGGGGTCCTCTAAAATTTTTTTTTTAAAAAGATCATTTTCTTACGGGAAAATTTTTTATTCTTTTTTCCCAAACATTTTTCATTTTGCTGGTTTTGCTTGAGGGAAAGCGGGGAAAAAGACGGGCAAGGTTTCATGACAACACCATTTTCCTTTTACTCATTTTTTTTTTTTTTATCTTTAGAAGGGTTTTCGCATTTTTCAGTGGTTTTTTGAGGTCTTTGTTTGCTGTAAAGATACAGCTAAAAATTATGGTCCTTTGGAACAGGAAAAGTGGCTTCTGAGTACATTTCTCCATCATAATTTTTTTAATTTAAGTGGCTGGGGAAAGCATTTTTAAAAATTTTTTTGGGGGTCAGGGTTTCCTGGAGAAACAGAAATAAAAAAGGGTACTTTGGAACAAAAAAGTGGATTTTAAGTGGCATTCCCCCTTCAAAATTTTTTTAATATTTGGCTGGAAGTCATATTTAATTTTTTGGGTCCATTTTCCCGGAGATAAAACCCTTATCATCAGGGCCTTTTGGGAAAAGAAATGTGGTTTTCTAAGGGGCATTTCTCCCTCAAAAATTTTTAAAAAGTGGCTGAGAAGCCCATTTTTAAAATTTTTTTTGGGCCCTGCGGGTTTTTGAAAGGGAAAGCAATACTACGGTCCTTTTCAAAAAAATTTTTTCTAACAGACATTTGTTCTTCACAACTGTCCAAATTTGGCTCAAGGGTCATGTTTTTAAATTTTTTGGGGGCATTTTCCCGTGACATGCACTAAAAAACCTACAGGTCCTTTTAAATAAAAAAATTTGTTTCTAACAGCCCATTTTTTCTTCAAAAATTTGCAAGAGTGGCTCAAGGGTAAATGGGGGCTGTCAGAAAACGGGAATAGTGGGACACTTTTAAAAAGGGGACACATAATTGCAAAATGACTTGTTTTTGCAAGATTTTTTAAAAACATAGCTATAAATTCCCTGAAACCCGGAAAACCCCAAATTTAAAACATAAAAAAAAACAAAAAAACAAAAAATCCTTTTTAAAAAGAGAAACCAAAAAAAAATTTGCGATTCCACCCCAAAAATGTTTTTTCTAAAAAAAACCCAAAAAAAAAATCCAAAACAAAAAAAAGAAAAAAAAAAAAACTGGTAAAAAGAAAAATAAAAAAATTGAAAAAAAAAAAAAAACAAAAAAACAAAAAAAAAAAAAACAAAAAAAACCAATAAAAAAAAATTAAAAAAAATAAAAAAAAAACCAAGAAAAAAATGGGAAAAATCAAAAAAAAAAAAAAAAAAAAAAAACAAAAACAAAACCCCCCCAGGAGGCCCCCCACCCCCCCCCCCCAATTCCCCCTCACCCCCCGGTTAAGAAAATGAAAAAACCAATCCCCCGGAAAAAAAAAAACCTTTCCCCGGACAGGGCCCCCCGGTTAAACCCCCCCAAGTTTTTCCCCAAGGAAACCCCCCTTCCCCCTCCCAATTGGGTCCCCCCGCCAAAACCCCCCCCTTTAACCCCCGGGGGGGTAAATGGCTCCCCGGGACAGGGCCCAGTTTTAAATTTTCCATAAAAACCAAAATGGGGGAAAGACTCCCCGGGGCTTTTTAAAAAATCGGGGGGTTCATCCCTTTTGGTCCCTGCTGGGGCCCCGGACCGGAAAGGGGAACCAAGACCGGGGAAAAACAAAAAGGGGTTGAAAGACCCTTTTTCTTCCATTTTAATCTGTGGGTCAGACAGGTTTAAGGGGTTAAATTTCTGCGGAAAAGAGGACAATAATTCAATGTCCATTTTAAACCCAAAAACTGGGGGGTTGAAAGACCCCCTTTCCCCGGGCCCATTTTTTAATTTTTGGGGGTCAGACAGGTTTAATGGTCAAACTGGGGTCCACAAGACAGGTATAGTAAAAGGCCATTTCCCAACCAAAAAGGGGGTTTTGGAAAGACCCCTTTTTTCCCGGGCCCCTTTTTTAAACCCGGGGGCCCATGCGGGGTTTGGGGCCCAAATGAAATTAAGACCAGGAAAAGGAAATTTAAAATTTTCCTTAAAACAAAAATGGTGGTTGAAAGCCCTTTTTTTTGGGCATTTTTTAAAAATCTTGGGCCCCATGGGGTTTTAGGGGCCATGCGGGCCCCCCAAAGGAAATTTAAATTCAATGTCCTTTTAAACCCTAAAATGGGAGGTTTTAAAAAGATTTCCTTTTTCCGGGGGTTTTTTTTAAACTGGGGTCATGCGGGTTTTTGGGGTCGCTGTGGCCCAGGACAGGTATAAAATGTCCAGTTCAACTAAAATGGGGGTTTGAAAGATTTCCTTTTCCTGCATTTTTTTAATTTTTGGGGGGTCAAAACAGGTTAAGGGTCATACTGAAAGTCCCCGACAGAAATAGTCAATGCCCATTTCCCAACTAAAAGGGTGGATAAAATCATACCCCTTTTTTGCACTTTTTAAATTTGGGGTTAAGCGGGTTTTTGGGGCTCATGCTGCTTTCCAACAGGGATATTCAATGTCCATTTCAATAAAATGATGGTTCAAATCATAGGGCCCTTCGGCATTTTTTAAAATTTTGGGTGGTAAACCCGGGTTTTAAGGGCATGCTGGGGTACAAGACAGGGATAGTAAATTTGGTTTTGGCCCTTTCTTCTGTGGCTTTTTAAAACCTAAGTCTTTGCCTAAGATGTATTAACGTACCCAAATTTGGACTGTTGGGTTTTTAAAATTTCCCAGTTTCTCCAGCCCTGTTTGGGTTAAAAATGAAGGTGTTTTTGCTCCCCCAAATAGACTTTTAATTTTTGGTCAGGGGTTGTAATCAAATCATGAAAAATTCCTTGGGTCGATGATGGCCGATTTATCGCCCCAACGCCCGGGATGGCGATGGGTCAACGAAAATCGCTCAACACTAGTCAACTACAGGGGCTAAGTAAGCGGGGTTTTCCTTTTGAACTCACCTCTTATTCCGTTTTCACGGGCCCAAAGGTTTTTCTGACTGGGGTTTTTGGGCCTCATTTTTGACGAAACCCTGCTCGGGCCCAGGGGGCTCCCTGATTTAAATTCTTGCCCCACAAACCCTGTGCTTTTTTTTTTTGGGGTTTGGCCTTCCCGCCATTGCAATTTTCGGGGGTTTTTTAATATATTGCTTTCTGATATATCGAGGGGCTAGTGTTAATTTATCCCCAAATTCCCCAGCACTTAAACAACTCAGCAGTAACCCCACTGTATAGTTCCTCTTTTTTAAACGGGCCAAAGCTAGCACCCATTCATTTGGCCAAAAGGAGAAAAAATCCTTCAGAGCTTTTTTCTAACAAACAAATGCTGGTGGTAAACCCTGGATAAAATTTTCTTTTTCTTTTTTTTTTTTTCGGGTTATAGGGAAGCGGGCTTTTAGGGTTTTAAAGTCCCCTTTAAATAGAGGCACGGACAATCTGTCTTGTCCGGATTTGTGTTAGGTTTTAGTTAGTGGGGGTTTTGTTAGATAGGGTTAAGTCATCTTTAGATAGAGGTGCTTCTGTAGGACTTCTTTCAGTGGACAGAAGAATTATTCAATAAAAAACCTCCCGGGGAGGTCGGTATCCTGAACTATTTGGGGTCCACTGCAGGGAATGCCCAAGAGCATCGGGAACAGAGTCTCATTTTCTGCCTAGGGTCTTCTTAGATCTGCCACAGTAAAAGCTAGGGTGTACTGTGGAGATTAGTTTGAAAGACTAACGAGGAGGATCTGGGACTAGCTCTGGCCAGTTGATCTGCATTAATTAGATAAGGGAAAGCGTTAGGCACCTTCGATTTAGGTGATTATCACCTCCACGCCAGTTTCCTTAATTAGTGTAATGGTTAGATCAGGGAGAGGCTGAGATAACTGAATATTCTGCGCTTTGTTTCCTTTTTTCCGCTATCTGCGGACGCACATTGAAGTCTGTGAATACTTCCTGTTTTTACATAACGCAGCACTAATTTTATTCAGACTCTTTTTAGAGACACAGATTGCTTAATATCGTGTCTGCCAGTGTGCGAGCTCAGATATATAGTTGTTTCTGCTGCGCGCTGCCTCTTATCAGCGCTGATACTCACCATAGTGCATTTATTTGTGGGTTTATTCACGATATCATTATGATGGCAATTTTCCAGTATATGTTGTTATTAGCATAGGATTTTAACTTATTACATGTTTGCTCTTATGCCCCCATTGTGGCTAGCAGAGTTCCGTTTTTGCAAAATATTGTGCGAACTGTGGGAGGAGACGCCCTACTCCAAAACCACACTGTATTTCCCCTTCAGCTTCAATGCAGGTACCACCCACCAGCACCCGCAGCCATTTTGGTGTGGCTTACGCTCCCTCTCCTACCGGAGATACTAAACAAAGCCCTGCCCCTTCCTCTACAGGTGGCCATATTGGTACAGTCAATTCCCCACTTCCTGTTGTCAGCCATATTGGTGCAGCCACTTCCCCACTGCCTGTTGTCAGCCATATTGCTGCACCCATACCACCCAAACTTCCTGTTTCCTATGGCTATGTTATTCCTCCTCATCCGTCCCCTGACATAGGTACTTCCGGGTCACAGGTCAACGGCGGCCATCTTGCTGCCAGTTATAACATTCAAGCTGATAGTACGCATCATATTCCCAATAAACATACACTAGGTAATACAGTCTGCACTCCCCCGCTGGCTGTCTCACCGTTGACCCCACAGCCGTTATACCTGTTAATCACCCCTTCGGGTACATTCTATATTCCATCCTCCGCTGTTGACCCTATCCTCACTTTCAATTCCTACCATCAACCTATGCCAGACTACCCAGGATTTTCACCTACAAATGGTTCATGTCCTTTCACCCGCACACCCTCTGCCGGACGTGGCGAACCTCCAAAATCCTGCTTTTACTGTAAAAAAACAGGTCATCTAGTCAGACATTGCCGCAATCAAGCATCAAAGCTACGGTCCTCAACCATCAGCATTCCACCATCCTCAACAATGCAGGCCTACACTGGCCAGAAATACTCCCTTTGCTGGACCACTGTTCTCTGATTCTATTCACACCAGATTTAACCCTCCCAATCGATACCGCCAGGCCTCTCAGCTGAATGCTCCTTAACCTGCTCCTCCTCCTGCTACACTGCAGAATTTATACCCCTAATCTTACCCTCATTTGTTTTGAAAATCCAGGTCATTCCACATGATATTATCTTCTTCCTGAATACAATGTGTTGGCAACCAATTTACCTGTGTTCTTCAAGTACTCATCTATACCTTTTGAGCTTCTCATTCAGATCCCTTCCGAAGTCTGGTCACTAGCCCTGAAGATGTTTTCAGCCTCTCCATTGCATTTCTTCCAGAAAACAATGTACCATTACTCCTAACCTTTCTCCATACCTTTGCAAGTACCCTCTGCACCCTATTTACCTTCAACAAGGCTGGATCCTGGAGCACTCTGAAAACCAAATGCCTTACTGATGACTGCAAGACAGCTGTGATGTCCACTCCCTCACCTACCATTCGCATTCTACTACAGACTTTCTAGGCCTCATCGCAGTCAGTCGCTAATGGATACCCAGCGCTTCTGATTTGATGCAAACTCTCTATGCCTCATTCCAGGACATTTCTTCAACTCACAGACTATATACTGTAGCCGAAGCTTGCTTCCTGACACTCACTCAAATTATTCTCGTAGCTCCTGATCTGGGTGTCCCAGGCTACTCACAACCTTTCAACCTACCTGCCTAAGAACTGTTGTTGCTACACTCCTTGACAAATTTAACATATCAGATTGGGCCATCCAGTGACTATCTTGGCCCCTCATGACCTCATAAGGATCCTGAAACAATCCCACCAACCTTGTCTCACTAAGTAATGTGATCTTCTCTCACAATGCTCATTACTGATGCCTGAGTAAACCATCACCCTAAAGAGACGCACTGCACTCAACCCAGCCACCCTGCTTCCTCTCTCAAGGGGGGGATGTTGGAGATCATAACGCCACAGATGCCTCCAACTCCATGACTGCCTCCAACAAATGGAAGCTGAAATATCACATTTTCCCTCTGTCTCTACATCCAAGCTGGAGGATCCACATTATGTCTTCTTCACTGATGGATCCAGGTGTGCAGATGACCAAGGACGATTCCATACAGGATTTGCTGTGGTTACCTTGCAGGAAACTGTGAAAGCTGTTCCTTTACCTTCTAGAATGTCAGCCCAAGTCGCAGACCTCAGGGCTGTGACTGAAGCTTGCAAGCTTGCTGAAGGTTAGACTGTCAATATATGCACCAACTCAGCCTACACACATGGAGTGGCCCATGACATCAGCCTTAAGTGGGCCCTGCAAGAACAATGAAGTCATACAAGCCTTAATGGACGCTCTACAGTTGCCTGCCAAGGTAGCTGTACTGAAGATCAGAGCGCATGAAGACATAGAGACAGAGGACGCGTAAGGTATATACAAAGCTTATCAGGCTGCAAAAGCTGTGGCTTGTCTCCCAGTAATTTGAGAGAAAGCAGGGTTGGCTGTAGATGTACCAACAAGAAGAAAAGAAGACAGAAGAAAGAAAAGAAGAAGAAGAATGAAGTGGGAAGAAAGAGGAGAAAAGAAGATGGAGAACAGAGTCAAGAACAAGACATGCTGAACCCAGATGTTAATTTGATGAAACAATCTCAAGCCCAAATAGACCCAAAGGAGAAGAGGAGTTGGAAGGAAGAAGGAGCGGAGATACACCAAGATAGATTCTGGAGGAAGAATGATAAACAATGGGCTCCCGGTACTACCCACAGAAGAACAAACCAGATGATCTCTTCAATCAACAGGATATACTTAGCACCTGGAATCTCCATCACAGCAAGTAACTAAAATAGAGGATGTGAAATATGCATCGCTTGCAATCCGGAAGAATTAGTTCAAACACAGAAGAAACAACAGGTCAGTCCCTTTCCAACGGATCCAGATTGACCACATTAAATTCTCCAAGAGTGGAGAATACATGCTCTCAGGATGGCCTGAGGCATACCCAGTCCCAGAACTACCGTGAAAAAATTTTACTGACTGAACTGGTGTGCAGACTTGAAATATCAGAAGTTATTGAGTCAAACCAAGGACCTGGATTCACATCAGAAGTAACCAGAGACATTTAGAAGCTAGTAAGAGCTGACCCCAACACCCCGTATTATCTACAGAGTTCTGGAGAAGTCGAAAGAATGAATGCCACACTTACAAACCAAATTCTCAAAGCCCACAAGGAAGCATCTCTCCCCTGGCCAGAAATCCTACCCACTGCCCTGTACTCTATCAGAAACACCCCTAGGCAGCCCACTAGTCTTACACCCTATGAAATATTGTCCTCAGAACCACCTAGGTTAGGGGGGTTCCATCCGCGATAGTTGATTGCAGGAAAAAATTATAGCAATATGTCCTAAACTAGTGTAATGAATTGAAATTAACCCATGCTTTAGTGTTTTCTTCTGTTCCAGACTCAGACTCTTAACAAACCATTTATAAGCTCCAGCCTGGTGATTTTGTATTCTCTGGAACCCAGATTTGAAGGACTATACCAAATTCTTCTGGTGTCCCCAACCTCAGTGAAACTAGAAGAAGGACCTCCTTGGGTACATCCCACACACTGCAAGAAAGCAGCTGGAGCCGATGAGTCATCATGAATCACTCTTTTATCCTTTATTACATTTGTGTTGTTTCGGTGTGTGTGAAAATACAAGGGGGACGACCAAGGGGGGTGACTGATGAATTCAAAACTAAAGAATCCACACAAAGCAGAACTTGAACCAATTATGCCACAAAATGATAAACAAAGGTGTAGGTTGGATAAATAGTATCCATTATAACCAACAGAAATTTGTAAACCACACCAGAGAGACCCTACAAAGCATAGTTGAGCAACTAGAACCCATATCAATCATGGCCTACCAAATTAGCATGGTATTGGACAAAATCTTAAAGGACACTCACAAGGGGGGATTGTGTGAGTACAAAGTGTGAAGGATTCTTCAGGGGTGACCGTTCTTGGTTTCCAGATCCTAGAATTTCTATCAGCCCTTATCCCTTATATTTCCAGTAAGACCAACATGTTCATTATCTTTTAAAAATTTCCCTAATTGGATTGCCAGCAATCCATAAATTGTCACTGCTAGGGACTGCTCTGAGGTAGCACCTGGCAGTCGTTGATCAGCAACCATCCTCACCCTCAGAGGCTCTGTAGAAGAGGCTGGCGGTCGCTTAGTTACGCCCCCTTGGAGCAAGTCTGGCAGTGATGCAGCGGGGTTATTACCCGCTCCACCTGTCCATACAGCCATCCAAACACAGTGACACATATTCATCCTAGCTCAGTTTAGAAAGGGCATGAGGAATTTAATGTTTTAGGGGGGACTGTCAGGTGCAAGAATTTATTGAAAACATTAAAATCTGTTGATAACGTTTATATCCATTGATTATATCTGGAAACTGTCTATACACTGTTTGCATAAACCATTCTCTATCTCTATTACCCTTGACTGGTTTTAACTCAGATATACGCTTGGAATGCATAGCTTATGCAAGGAGAACTACCTTCAGGATGTACCTGTTCTGAAAGACGCTGAACACATTAAAATGGACTCTCTATGGCTTACTTAGAAGTTAGCTTAAGTAACACAGACTAAGATGGCGCAGGGTACACTTGTTTCAACATCCAATATCCGCTGGAGTAAACAACTCCAAAAATAGAGGTGTTTTGATGAACTGTGTAACATTATGCAACGCATGCAGAAACGAAGGATTGATGCATATCACCATATATGAACTTATAAATTGATTGCCTTATAAACTTGCTTCCCCAAAGGTCAATTAACCAATGATCAAACAACACATGCTATGACAAATGCTTACGTATCAAATGATATAAAACCTTATGTACTTCCTTGTATTAAACAGAGTTGAATTACCAATCACCTTGACTGGTGTATATCTCTTGGGGATCCCCGCTGTTTACAGCATAATAAAACTATATATATATAAATATATATAATATATATATATATATAATATATATATATATAATATATATATAAAGTACATATTAAGTGTATATATATATATATATATATATATATATATATATATAATATATATATAAATATATATATATATAATATATATATATATATATAATATATATATTGTGGCGGACCGGCTACATGTAGTTGCCTGTTCTGCCACTAGGTGGAGATATACCAGAGCGGTATATGCGACATGCCACCAAGGAGATGTGGCCTTGTGGAATAGGAGCAGTCATATGTATTGTCAGCCACACTAAGTGGCTGACAAAGGTGTATCGTTAGTTTGGCTTTTCAGCCGTTCTTGAGGTCGACTCTTATTGGGAGTAGACAATGTGTCGGGTGGGTGTCTACTCCCCATGTTCCCACATTCCAGGTCTTCTGGTTCCAGCCCAGGTATTGGGTGATATCTGGAGCACCTATTAAAGGCCTCCTACTAACAGGAGATCAGGGGGCGTGGTTGCTGCCAGAACCTGGAGCAGCACTGGAGCTGGAGACAGAGGCTCTGGCCCCCAGAGGCTTGGAAGAAGCCGGGCTCCAGTGGGAGACTGGGAGAACGTGGTTTGGTGAGACTGGACGTTAGGTCCTGTTCACATGTGAGAGAGGGACTCTTTACACATGTATAGTTATGGCCCAGACGGCCGAGGTTTTGATTTATGTTTTTCTGCTATATACTGTGCCTCAATAAAGCTGGTTGAGGCCAGTGTTGAACGGAAGACCTGTGTCAGTGTGCCATCTGTCTTACCAAGGACGGCGATCCTGCGAGCTGAATGACCCCCGGGCCGAACCAAGATGGTGGCCAAAATGTGAGTGGAGTCTTACAATATATATATATATATATATATATATATATAATATAAATAATATATATATATATATACTTTATTTGGAGGAGATAGCAATTGGAAAGAGCACAGATACAAAAGGGTTTAAAACTGTACTTCACATGAGTACTATTAAAACTAGAGGTGATACTCCCCTAGCGAATAGTCTCCCAAAAAAAAAAAAAAAAGGGGGAATCTCGCAAGAGAACAGAGAATGACTTTTGATCACTATATTTACTATTTTGCCATAGGCAAACTTAAACTCTTTCAGTTCTCTATCTATAAAATACTAAAACATAACTTTTATTATGTATAACTCTTAATCTCTATACACACTATTTAAAAACCTGATTTCTAACCTCACCATTTAACCCTTTCTACTTCTGAAGGAAGGAATAGCTCCTTTTCTATTATCAAGACTGTTGGAACACCACATACCAACAGGAAAGCCTTATATATACAGCAATTTACTAACTCCAGTAAGGGATCCCAAGCCTCCTACTTGGGCAGTCGTCCCTAATCTAATGGACACAAAACAAATAAGGCCCCCTTGTGACACAGTCTGCAGCAGTTGACACTTGCAGACAGAGGTGAGAAATCACAATTTAAAACGTCTACCTGTTCCAGCAGTAATGCGTCTAGTTTTGCCGTCCTCCAGTCATAAATGTGTAGAATCATACGGTTGTTGTCCGACACGCCTCCAGAACGCCCCTACATCTTAAGCACATTACAAAGTGCCATGGGCACCACAAAATGCACGAACTTTTGGAATGCGCCTGCTCATACATCTGGAGAACAGGGCTGTAACAGTTTTGGGGCTGAACGGGCATCAGAATACTGGCACAGCTCCGTACATACATGTCACCATATATGTCTAAGCAGTTTGTTAAAATCCATTAAAATGAAAAACAACATAGAATTATGTTCTACATTGGCCCCAGGAAAGCCACATGGGCTTTCTCTATGGTACACTGACACCTGCACTATGCCATTGGACAAAAGATAAGAATATTATAAGGTGCTTTAACAAGAAAAGATAGGAGACCATGAGCAAAAAACAAGAAAAAACCCTTCCAGATATAGACTTTCAGGACAGCGTAGATGAAGAACTAATGTGCTTTATTTATATAAATGTCTCAGTAAACAAAGTGTTTGGTAGAACATGTTATCATGTACAATAGACAATACACCAAACAAGTAGTTATTTAAAGGGGTTGTCTCACTTTAGACAATGATGTCATATGTCTGATAAGTCTGGACCACTCCTCTGGGAACGGAACATATCTCTAAACAAGCCCTGAAACCTCTCTGCTGTGAGATAGGTGTGGGTCCCAGAGATCAGACAATAATGTGAAAAGTAAAAAGAAAAGTGGGCTAGAGAGATAACACAAATCTTCCCAGTGGACAGGACTACAAAACGTGTATACAGTAAGACTGAGGCAGTAGTAGTGATGCTACCCAAAAACTGTAGTGGTTGAGATTGCAATAGACAGAGAGGATGACACAAAAAAATGCTAGTGCTGTTAGTGAATCAATAAAAACATAGTGCATATGCACTTGTAGCTACAGGTAACTAAGAAACAAGAAAAGTGACTTTTTTGAGAGTATCAGTAGCTGGAATTTAGGCAGACATGTCTGCAAGTTCTGTGGAGAGGCACATTGGAAAATTGGGCTAAAAACTCCAAAAGGATTACAAAAAGAGTTCCAACAATTACAAGATACGGAGGATGTAAACAAAATATGACAAAATGCCATACTTGTGAGCGAACAAGAGAAAACATATACAAAGTGAACCATGACAAAAAGACTTACATCTCTACTGGATGGTGAGTCCTTTAAGGAAATCTATCGTAAACAACAAGCAGCCTTATCTGTCAGCATTATATTATAGAGCAGGAGAAGCTGAGCAGATTGATAGTTAGATTTGAATGACAATTATTATAACTTGTGAGTTATCCATTTAAATATCTGCTTTTTCTATGCTTAGGAGTCCAGTAGGTGGTCCTAATCAGCTATCACTGTATGCATATTTATAACTTATATGGAGAAAACTATTTATCATAGAGACAACCCTCTGGACTCCTAAGTATTGAAATAGCAGATCTTTATTCAATATGTTGCAAGATATTTATATTTTTTTTACACAAAACTACATATCAATATGTTCAACTCTTCTAGATTTATACAATGATACTAATAGATTAGACAGCCTATTTAAAAAAATTCTTGAGCAACATGTATACCTTGAACTGTCTTCTCATCTTTCACCTAACTCACTTCTTGACTGGTTTCTGACCCGACTACTCCTAAGGTAATCAATGACTTCAATACCACAAAAGCTTCATGTCATTACTCTGTTCTCTTTCTCCTAGATCCACTGCCTTCTACACAGTTGACCACTTCCCGCTCTTACAAATGATCTCTTCCTTTGGCACCACACAACTCTCCCATTTAGTGTCTTCCACAGTCACTTCATTCCTTGTGTCATCCTCTCTCTGTTGATATTCTTTTAGGGGTCAGTCCTGGGTGCTCTACTCTTCTATATTCACACACTTGGCCTCAGTGAACTCAAAGCATCACAGGGCTTTCAGTACCACTTTTATACTGACGACACTCAAATCTACTGTGGCCCAGATGTTAACTTGCTGCTTTTCAGCATCCCAAAATGTCTATCGTCCATGCCTCCTTCTCCTCTCGCTTTCTAAAACTTAATGTGGAGAAAATAAAGTTCTATTTTGCATGGTCAATGGCTTTATGCTTTCCCTAGTCTTACATGTCTTCTGCCTTGGGATATCTTTTGACTCTGCCCTGTTCTTCAAATCACACATCTAAGTCCTAGCTACTTCCTGCAACCTCCACCTAAAATATATTTTCTGAATCCACTCCTTTTTTGACTTTTACATGCTTGTTCATGCCCTCATCATTTTCCATTTAGTTTACTGCAACATCCTTCCCCATGAGCTTCCACCTACCACTCTTGCTCTTTTCTGCTGCCTAGATGATCCCCCTCTCTCCTCATTAGTCCTCTGCCTCTCCCTTCTGCCAATCCCCTCACTGACTACCCTTTGCCCATCGAATATACTTCAAATTACTATCACATATAAGGCTCTTCATCATCTGCTCCCTCCATATATCTCTGCAATTCAGAGGCGTAACTTGAAGCTCCTGGGCCCTGGTGCGAAAAGTGAAATGGGGCCCCCAGCCATTTACAATGCTGGTGTCTCCTTATGAAGCAGAAAGGCTTATGGGCCCCCTCAGGCTGCAGGACCCGGTAGCGACTGTTACCTTTGCACCCCCTGTAGCTACGCCCCGGCTCTGCATTAATCTCCAGATATCTCCCCTCACACAATCTTCGACCCTCAGAGGATCTTCTTCTTTGCTCCTCTCTTGTCAGCTCCTCACAAAATTGTCTACAAGATTTCTCCTGTGCATCCCCCACACTCTGGAACTCACTACCCAATATATCAGACTCTCAAAAGTGACCTGAAAACCCATCTCTTCAGAATAGCCTACAATTTATAATAACTCTGCTGCCACTACACCACAATATACACATCTCAGTCCTTCACCTTCTGTCTCCTTCCTTCTCCATTGTAAATTGTAAATTTTCATGGACAGGACCTTCTCTCCTTCTGTATTAGTGTTGTATTTGCTCTGGTCCTATATGATGGGCGACATCTATGAACGCGGCTGTGTTAGTTATCTGGCGTGCTTTGTGGCCAAAAATCAGTCGTAGCCCTGTTCTATCACTGTATGGATTGTCATATACCCAAACTTAGCACATTCTGCACCAGACATGACACTTTTGAATGCGACAAGTTTACGGGGGCGTGTCATGCCAGAATGATATGATTGTGCCAAAGTTTGGCATGAAACGTATGAATACGACAAGGTTTAGCGCATAACTGTCGTACAAATCTATACCAGTTTCAAAGTGGCATGGCTGAGACAAATTTTGATGTAGAATGGGACACATTTATAAAATGCTGTGACACACTTTCATACACTTTCATACTTACTGTGGCCACTACACTCCTCTAAAACGACTTAAAACTAGCATGTCAATGCCAGTTTTCATAAGTATTGCCCTATGTATTTAAATCTCTGTCAGTGTACAGTGCCCTGGAATTAATGGTTCTCTAAAATAAAGAATAATAATAATAAATACACTGCCTTGGTTGCATGGATTCAGTAGACAACTGGTGGGCCAAGAGTCCAGTGCATTAAGCTAAAAAAATGCATCTGTTCATAAAAAGAATACATACATGTCAGACATTACTGATTAAATAATGAGAGAATGATCATGATTGGGGGGCAGAAAGATAGTACCATATAGAACTGACTAATGAAATATATAAATATATCAATTATTTATAGATTCCACAGATTCATAGATTCAAATATAGATTTATAGATTCAAATATTTTATGTAATTTGCATGTTTGAATTGGATGCTTATAGCATCCAATTAAAAGCTGAAAAATACATAAAATATTTGTATATATAAATAAATACATATATGTGTAAATAAATATTAGAAGAGTGAAGAAATCATGCGATACCTTTTATAGGCTAACTGATTATATTTTATGGTGAGCTTTCGAGAGAACTAGCTCCCTTCTTCAGACATGATGTTATACAAGAAATTGAAAATTCACAGACTTTTTATACACAAAAGACCTGGACCTTCAATCTTAGAATTCTTAACAATAACAAAATGCAATATAAGCAGAAAGTCATTTACAACAGGTCAAGCAGTCAACTATCTGGAAACTTGTGAGGCGTGACAGAGGGGGTCAGTATTCCTGCGTCTTATCTAGCAGCCATCAGGCCGTGATTTGTGACCATCACTGTTCACACATAGTTCAACATAAAGCTGGCATGAATATTTAGCCCATTTTGCAGAGTCTGAAATTTTTGCATTAATTTAAATTCCCACTCCTTTCTCTCCCTCTGCGTCTTAAAGTGTCCCATTAAAACCATAATTTTCAGATCTTCAATACAATGGTCATCTCTGAGAAGTGTTGTGCCACTGGAAGATCAGTTCTGCTGTTATTAATAGTGAATCTATGTGAGTTCATGCGCGGGCTGAGTCTCTGCCCTGTTTCCCCACATAAAGGCCTGTGATGGGACACTGCATACACATAATCAGATACACCACATGCTAGACCTGCAGGAAAATGTCCCCCTAGTTCTGTGCACCTGCTGTGGACTGTGGGCAGGTACACTGTCAGCAGTGTGGATGTGCCTGCAGCCTTGCACCTGTTCTGCAGGCAGGGTGAGGTGCCATTTCAGTTGGGCCTTCAGGGCGCTCCGACAATAATACGCCACAGGTTTGGTGGTTGCCGAAAGGAAAGGAGAGGGGGACTGGGAATATGTCTTTGAGTCTATTGTCCTTATGTAGCACAGGTTGAAGTTCCTTGGCAAACTTTCTAGGGTCTCCAGCTGTGGGTTTGTAGGTTACAACTAGGGGCCTCGTTCTTCCTTCTGGGTCTCTTTGTATGTGAGCAGACTGTCTCTGTTGATGGCGGCCGCTTTGCTGATTTGATTGTCCGTCACTTTTGGCCTGTATCCCAATTGGAGAAATTTTGTCCTCAGATCCAGGAGGTGTTTGTCCAGGTCTGTCTTGTTGGAGCAAATACGATTGTACCGTATAGCCTGGCTGTAAATAATGGATTGCAATCCATTATATACAGCAAAATGGGCTAAATATTCATGCCAGCTTTATGTCGAACTATGTGTGAACAGTGATGGTCACAAATCACGGCCTGATGGCTGCTAGATAAGACGCAGGAATACTGACCCCCTCTGTCACGCCTCACAAGTTTCCAGATAGTTGACTGCTTGACCTGTTGTAAATGACTTTCTGCTTATATTGCATTTTGTTGTTGTTAAGAATTCTAAGATTCTTTGAAGGTCCAGGTCTTTTGTGTATAAAAAGTCTGTGAATTTTCAATTTCTTGTATAACATCATGTCTGAAGAAGGGAGCTAGTTCTCTCGAAAGCTCACCATCAAATATACTCAGTTAGCCTCTAAAAGGTATCGCCTGATTTCTTCACTCTTCTACTACTTTCTATGGCTAACACGGTACAACATTATACTACTATAAATAAATATTAGTAAGCTGTATCAAAACGTATATAGCATAATGCATAAATATGCTAAAATTTCCATAAAAAGTGCAATTAAAAAACAAACCCATTGACACTTTAAACACTGCTTTCCATGCTGTCTTTCAAAAGTAACTTAGAGCGCATGATTCAAAATGTAATGCTTATTGTAATTGCTACTATTTTATAAATGTTTATATAACTGATCCTGGACTGGTTCTGTTGCACAGCCTATACATTGTCAACCGCAACAACACTGTAAAATAACACTAGCTTTAGAAATTGAATTATTTACTGGTGCTATTGTTGATGAATAATGAATGATGTTTTTAATATAATTTGTGCACGTA
The DNA here is from genome assembly GCA_025379985.1 of Phyllomedusa bahiana. Taxonomy (NCBI): domain Eukaryota; kingdom Metazoa; phylum Chordata; class Amphibia; order Anura; family Hylidae; genus Phyllomedusa; species Phyllomedusa bahiana. The sequence continues at coordinate 20,901 of JAODAL010023776.1, read as the reverse complement.
GCTCCTGGTAGTTAAGCATTTTCTGGCATCTAGGCAGTGACAGCACTGCAATCAGTAGTTATTTACCTTTCCATCGTAGCATAGTTTTAACCTCATGGAAACTGTACATTCTGTGTATTTATTGTATGTGTACATATATATCTCTCTCTATATGCATAACTGTTTTGTAGCTACATCGAGTAGGATGATCCCATTCCTTGATATCAATTTTGGCAGCATTTTCAATGACCGGTATTTAAAAAAGCCCTTCCTTGGAGTATTGTGTACTTGATAAAAGGGACCCTCATTCCCCAAAATGCATTGATGTTAAAGTCATTTTGTATCAATAAAGCACATTAGCTTTTCATTCATGTTGATCTTAACATCTGCAACTGGAAGATAAACTTTTTTGTGGATTCTGTTCCTGGTCTTGCATCTCCCGGTTTGCTGGCAAAGTTGGCATTTGACATTTCAAGGACTGCAAAACCGTCAGCATTCTTACATTATGTGCTCTGTAATAGTTTTGTTTCCAGTATAGCACAACTTTAAGGGTTAATCCTATCTTACATATTTATAGCATATTCACAGGATATACCTGACAGAGGTTTATAGACCACAAGTCCGTCTGGTCAGGTGGTCTCTGACCACTGCATCCAGCTAGAGAATGAACAGATTGGTGGACAGAATTATAGAAACAACCAAGCGTTATATGTTCGACCATTTCTGTAACTTGCATAGAGATGCAAAGAAATCAGGTAAATAGTGAAACAAAGCAAGCTCAGTCCTCATTAATATGCAGTAGCTGTCTTACATATGACGAGGGGGTTAGTGGTTCCCCATTTTGAAGATAACGGTTCTGGAGACAGGTAAAACCCATCTGTAGATAGCCATAAATGTCATAGATGATAATGTCCCCTTAAGGTTGCTGAGGAAGTACTCGCCCTATGGAGCACTTGTATGCTCTTGTTCGTCTTGGCAGTTTATTGTTGCATAAATAATGTACTTAACATCAGGTACATTGATCTTTGTATTACAAAATAGACATATTCTAATAAAGACTTGTAAAGAAAGAAAAATAAATGTGCATGTTCAGGGGTTTCACAAAGCCAATGAATAGTCAGTTATTTGAAACCAAGTTTTACAACACACACTCAAACACTCACTCACACACCAGACTTTTTTATAATATACATAGCACCTTAAAGTGAATGCTGGCACAAGAAAAAACATACTAAAGACAATCCCTCTCCGAATACAACTAATTCCCACAGGTCATGCTCCGATCCCACGCAACAGTGGAATTTGACTAGAAAGCCATGGACACCCAGACATATCCCCTGTGTTCCCCATATATGGCCATCTATGTATAATAAGGACAGCTCAAGTCTGCTGGAATATAAACTTCAATCCGCTCTGGTTCATATGGCATATGGAAAGGAATTGAGTAAACCCCTTAAAACCACTCAAGCCTAGGATTGTACTTAAAGCACAGATGATTAGATGTAATTATGCATTGAGGACCACCATCTAAAAGACTGATGAATGTTGAGAACAAAAATCACCATAACACTAATAATATTTTGTACAAACAGGTATCATGCTGTTGTACCAGTTTGTTCCTGTCTGGGATTCTGATATCTGTCTGGGGCTGCATTGGCCTGCAACCAGCCACCTTGTTCTCCACCTTGGATTTCACCACGGGTAGCCACACCAGGGGTAGCGACCTGGGGGTTCCCTCCAGCGAAGTCCAAAGTGGCCTTGCGGCTCTGGTGAAGACCGGGGGCTCCTTACACTCCGCTAGTCTCCACCTACACCACCTTCACCCGTGGTGATCACAGTGGATCCCCACCAAATACCTGGCGTACATGGTATCAGTGCATACTGACACCGCTGGTCGTTACAACTTAGATTCGTTTTTGGTCTAGCTTTCACACCTGAATAGACTTTTTTTTCTTTCCTTGCTCATACTAGAGCTTGTTATGTTATATTCATTCAGTGAAAACAAGCAGGGCCCTGACAAGGGCTGCTAGGACAGGATTTGATGTGCAACAGTCTGATGGAAAGCACAGTAGTTGGCTGTGTGCCAGTACTATAGTGTGGTGTGGCTTTGTACTGTCTAAAATAATTCATACAGCTCATGTTCCATATCATGGTGGCAATCCAAAGAGTTTTGTTGATTGCATGAACAGTTTCGCTGCTGACCTAAGGCCATTACTAATTTATTTCCTCTATGTGAAGTAAAGAAAATTTGCAAAAGACTTAGGAAAACACGTATAGAACTAGGCGCATCAAAGTGCATTTTCATCTATTTTTCAGTATCAAATGCGCCTGAATGTATGAAAGTATTTTTTGTTCCTTCATGGTGTCTGAAGTCCACTGCACCTTGCCTGTGTGTTTGGCACATTACAGAACTTAGGCGCATAAGTGATTTACCAAGCATGTGTAAAGGCTATAGATAGGTTGAAAAGAAAAGTCATCAGAATAGCATGTCAGTGAATAGAAACTATGGTACTGATCTTTCTTGGTGGATCACAGGTCCCAGCCAGACCTGTGGTGTGCTAATTCTTGCCGTATGTAGAATAAAAGGTGAGAGCAACAAAAATAAATTTCTATTTTAATGTAGTAAAAATAAAAAAAATAAAAAATCTGAACATCATCAGTGGATTATTTAATGTAAAATTAGTTTTAGATTCTATTAATTTTAAATTTATATTTATTTATATTTTTGGGATATTATATATTTTATATTAATTTTATATGGTAACATTTTTTTTCAATTCAAATAATTTAATTTTATATAGTTTGATAATTATCATAAATTACTTTTTATTATTGTACTAGTGTAAGTTGAGAAATATTGGAAATTTTTTCCCTAACAGCAAATCTAGCTGCACTTCGACTCCTCAGGCTCTGTCAGACCACATTGAAATAGGTCTGCCTGTCGGAGCAGTAATGCGCCTAGTTTTGCCGAACCACATTCATACAGTGCCTTGCGAAAGTATTCGGCCCCCTTGAACTTTTCAATCTTTTGACACATTTCAGGCATCTAACATAAAGATATAAAATTTACATTTTTTTGTGAAGAATCAACAAGTGGGACACAATTGTGAAGTGGAACGCAATTTATTGGATATTTTAAACTTTTGTAACAAAAATAAAAACCTGAAAATTGGGGTGTGCAAAATTATTCGGCCCCATTAAGTTAATACTTTGTAGTGCCACTTTTTGCTGCGTTTACAGCTGCAAGTCGCTTGGGGTATGTCTCTATCAGTGAGGTTTGATGGAGAGCGTTTGTGAACAGCAGTTTTCAACTCTTTCCACAGATTCTCGATTGGATTCAGGTCTGGATTTCGACTTGGCCATTCTAACACCTGGATACGTTTATTTGTGAACCTATGAGCAAAAAAGTGAGTTTTAGACCTAAACAGTTTTTATACATGTGGCCCTAAATGTCTTATTTTTAAGAGAATCTTCAACTATGATGTTTGATTGCAGATGAGATTTGGCTATGAAAAAACTTCAGTTAAGAGGCCCGACATTTTTATTATCCAACTGAATTTAAAAATCAGAATCTAATGCTTATTTATTTTCTCAATGTTCATTGCTCTTGATACAGAATGTGCAACTCACAATTTACATGTATCTCAGCTAAGATGGTAGCTGTCATCAAAAAAAAAAACTTCCCACTTCAGAGCTCAAATAAAAATGGTAGCTCTGTAGCTGGAGTAGTCAGAGCTTTAACCCCTTTCAGCCGCATGGTCATGGTCACAATTTTTTGGCTCTCTATTTTTGTCTCCTCACCTTCCAAGAGCCATAACTTTTTAAATTTTTTCCATCTACATAGACATAGGAGGGCTTTTTTTTGTGGGACATAACATAAATTTTACTGGTGCCATTGATCATACAATACAATACTGAAAAAACTTACTTGTGCCATTTTTCCTGCAGTTTTGTTTTTATGTTGTTCCCTTTATAAATATATTGGTATAAAATTGTGGGCCTCATGTATGTAAACTGTTTAGATCTAAGAATTTCTTTGTTGCCCATAGCAACCATCGAGCCCCCTTTCTTTCTTTAAGGCGTAAAAAAATTTAAAAGGGGGCTCTGTTTGGTTGCTATGAGCAACAAAGAAAGTTTAGCCCCTAATTTTTTAGACAGCCCCCCTATGTGTTATTGTATTCTCGATTAGAAAAAATTTTCTTTGTGCCAATATGTAGGCATTTCTTTTGTTTAGGCTTTTACAAAAATAAAAACATTGTCTATTTTTTAACTTTTTGATCACTTTTTATTCCAATTTTTGGAGGATCTGAAATGACAGAAAAACCCACAATTTTGTGTTTGTATTTTTTTCTTTTCTAGGGTATTCAGCGTACAAGATAAATTATATTATACAGGCAGTCCCCGGGTTACAAACGGGTTAGGGACTGTAGGTTTGTTCTTAATTGAATTTTTATGTAATTCAACAGGATATTTTACATAAATCCAGCAAAAAATTTTTTGTTTTTTTTTGGAAAATGCATAAAGGGTTTTTACATTTGTTTTGCTGTCTTCCATTTTTTAGAAATTTCCCCTCATTCGTACCCAAGGCACTTGGATGCTGGCATTGGTTATAAAGGGGCGTGACTCAGGTTAATGTCAGCCACCCCCCACAAGTGTAATGGGGGACTATTAAAGTCGGAACGATGTAATTCGGGGACTCCCGTTTTTAAATAAATCTGACCTTTTCCCAAATGCAGCTTACCAATTATGTGTAACGTTTTAATTTTTTTAATAATTTTATTTGTAAAATGTCAAGAGGGAAGAGTTCCGAATTTTTAATATTCTTTATTTTAATTTTTTAAAACTTTTCTTTACTTTTTTCTTTATACATGTACTTGGGTTTTCTTGCCCATTGGGGGGCCAAATTTGGGGTTACACACTTCTCATTATTTTTAAAAATGCAAAAAGGGTGTACCACAAAAAAGCGCTTCTATTCCTTCCTGTGACTAACATGGTGGCTATGGAAGTCTTCATTAGGTTCACAGATGCCAGGCTATGCAGTAAAATGCAATCCTGCCCAGTCCATGCCGGTCCAATTATTGCTGATAGCCGCTTGATTTACTGTAATTAAATATAATATTGTTTAGCAAGGGGCCCCCCATAGCTCCTACCCGGGAAGTGTGTATTATACATCAAATTTGGTAAAGGGGTTAAGGAATGTTTATTAAAGATTGAAATTAGTAGCATGTGGTCACTTATAACGCTTGACAAAGGGGTGTTCCGATCTCAAACAGGATATGCCATTAATGTCTGATAAGTGCAGGTCCCACCTCTGCGCACTCACTTGATTGTTCTCAGAACTCCAATTGAACTGAACAAAGAGAACCATGCAGGTACAGCCACCTCTATGTTCTGCGCAGCTGTGGCATAAGCCAGAATTACGGTAAAGGCATATCCTGTCAATATGCCACATATGTTTGAGAGGCAAATTCAACTTTATGTGTATTTCAGATGCTGCCTAATGTTTAATAGTCAATTATCAAGGAGTATCTTTCAGAAATAGTAGTCACAGGAGTTCAGAAAGAGTGGCTTTACTGTACGGCAGAGGCATAGTACTGATGTAAGCCCACTAGTGCTGTACTAGGATCAGGAGGGTGCTGTCAGAGAGGAACCACAGAGACACAGCAGCTTGTGGTCCAGGTAGGCTTTACTCACAGTGCTTATCTTTGGGACATTCCAATAAAGTTTCACAAATCACAGTAGACTAGCTTCTTTCACACAGGAGGATACATTTCTCTTTCTCACAACTGTCTCTCTGGCAACTACCTTGCAACCAAAAAAGATTTGTTTGCCACTCTCTGATGCTAATCCCAGGTTAGCTGGTAGGACTATGAACATGTTAACTTAGGAATGCTGTCACCTGGAGTTCAGCTACTAAGGATTGCTGTATTTTCTTCATCTTGCCTCCCAAAAATGAATTAAAATGCAACCCGAACTGGTACCAATGAAAACTTACCCTAAAAAAACAAACCCCTACAAAGCTACGTACACAGAAAAATAAAAAAGTTATGGCTCTCAAACTATGGCGATGCAAAAATGTGGTTGTTTTTGCTAAACAAAAGTGTTTTCAGTGTGTAAAAGCCGTAACAAAAAATATAGAAATTTGGTATTGTTGTAATCATATCGACCTGCTGAGTGAAGTTAATGTGCCATTTATACCGCACGGTTTTAAGGTATATCAAAAACCTTGATAAAAGCGATCAAAGTGTCATATAAACTGCAAAAACTGAGTCAATGAGAAGTAAGCGCATCCTACAAAAAATAGGTCCTTAATTAGCGCCATATATAGAAAAATAAAAAAATTATGACTGTCAAACTATGGCCACATAAAAATGCAGTTTGTTATAAATTCTTTTCTATTGCGTAAAAGTAGCTAAACATAAAAAAATAGGTAATATTGATATTGTTGTAATTGTACCAACCCCATAGTAAACTTATCATGTCATTTATACCACATGGCGAACACTTTAAAAATGAAGCTGGAATACCAATGGTTGAACTGCAGGGGTTTTCTTTCCATTTTTATGGCCCAATGCTATAAAAAACTGTGAAACAACTGTGGGCTGAAAAAACACAATACACCATTACATGAGTTCCCTTAGGAATGCTGAATCAAAACGCCAAATGGCACTCCATCCTCTGTACACCCTGCCATGTGTCCAAACAGCAATTTACACCCACATATATGGGATTGCTGAACTCCGGTAATACATTTTGAGGTGATTTTTTACCAACATTCCTTGTGAAAATAAAAAATGTTGTACTTAATCCTTATATTCTATAATTAGGAAGAATCTTATTTGTCTGTATTTGATCTCTGAGGTCGATATACTCATTGCACCCCTGGATATATTCCTTAAAGGGGTTGTCTCACTACATTGATTCAGCTTACCTCAGTCCTGGTTTCTTGGTTTCATTTGAATTCAGGGGCATGTTTACTGGCTTCTACTAGGCTGCAGTAGAAGCCAGGTCTGTAGCTATAGCAACCAGTGCTGGCAGCCTATCAAGACAGATCGAACAGGTCTGTAGCTATAGCGACCTGAGGAGATGATGCAGTCCATACAAGAGGGGATATCTCAGAATAGGTAGGACAGTGTTAATAGACACATATTGCAAAGTGAATTGTTTTTGCAAGATCTTTAACATAAAAAGCAACCCTTGTAGTGAGACAACCCCTTGTAGTTTCCAAAATGAGGTCTTATTAGGGTTGTTTATTATTTTTTAGCACCTTAGGGTGTCCACAAACCTGTAATGTTGCCTCAAGAAAATTCTAATGAAAATAAGCCCCCAAAATCCAGTAGTTGCTCCACCTATTCTGAGGCTTGTGGCAAAGTCAAATAGCACACTTGGGCCACATATGGGATATCTGTAAAAACTGCAGAATCTGGGGAATCAATATTGATTTGTGTTTCTCTGTTCTTATTTACTGTGCTCCAGTAAACAAAATATTACATTTTTAAATCTGCAAAAAAAAAAGTATTTATGAAATGTCAACTCTTCTTTGTTTTAAGAGCAAACTTTATAATTGTTTTTTTAATATTGAAGGTGCATGTTCTGTGGAAAGGGGTTAAACAAACGCCCCTAAAGCGAAAAAGCCTTAAAATATACTTTAAAAAATTTTTCCTTAGGATTGTTGTATTTTAAACCCCAATCCTAAAATCTTGGCCACAAATATACTAGGGGAAAAATATACATTTGTTATATGGCGTCGCTATACGGGTCAGCTAAAGGGGCCAAAACGGCACTTTGACCAAAAATACACCCAGTATTGTAAATGGTGCAAACTTATGCGGGGCTCAGGAAGCCCAAAGACTGAATAGGGCTATAATCCTCTGAGCAGACCCAAAGTTTTAAAGCAAAATACCCCCAAGCATTGTTGGGGCCAAAAATTTTATCGTCATATTTGGATGTTGTTTTATGTAAATGTGCGTGTGGCCCTTTGTTCCAAAAAATTAAAAATTTGAAATAAATTTTCAAAAGTTCAATTTTTTTTCAAATGAAAAAGGGGACTTTTCCAAATGAAATTGGTACCGTAAACCCGTTTTGAGAAACATTTTTAAATTGTAGGAAAGATATAAAATTGATTCCAGACAAATAAAAAAAAAATGAATTCCTTGGGTATCCCACTAGGGCCACTCCATTTTTCTCCGGGTGATTTGTTTAATTCACTCCAGGTTTTTGTCCTGAGTCTCTTTCTCAATTGTAAAGGGACATGAATTTTTTCCCTACGTTGTTCCGGAAAAATTAGGTAAAAAGGGTCGGACCTGTTTCCGAATGCAAAGGTGATTTGTTACCGTAATTGTTTTATTCACCTCAAACCCCGGTACTTTTTAACCGGGCCCAAAGGTGTTTAGTTCCAGCACAATTTTAAAAATTTTTGGCAGGATACTCTCCCTCATAGTACAGACTATGCAACACAGATCATGGCCATGCTGCATATCAGAATCACTACAGACAAAGGGAAGAAAAATATATTTTGAAAAGTACAATATATACATAATTACTACAATATAATTTCCAAATCCCAGAAAATACATAAATGAATCCCACTGACGTAGGATCACAATTCTTTATGCACATGGAATCTTCAAAAAAATCCTTTATTTAAACAAGCACTTAGAATCTCCTGTAATTAAACACTTCCTAGAGTTTATACTATATGGTATGGTCCTGAGGAAGTATTTAATTGCACAAGAAAAGAAGTCCTTGTTTATTTTGAATATTCTATATGTGTGATGAGTTGTGGTCTAGCATCAGTTGGCTCCATTCATGTGTGTTCTGGAAAGTACTGTCTTCTCTGGTACAGTGGAAGAGGTAGCCTGTGAAGTGTCAGCAGGATTATCATAAAGCACTCTATAGCTTATACAGCACAACCATGCTAGGTGAGTGCATCACCTAAAAGTTTATTATTTCTTTGGATTTATATATAATACTACACCTATAAAGAGCCTTTCATGTTATGTTCTTTAGTTTTAAAAAACCCAGAGCTGGCAAGCCGCTTCTTTGTGACGTCATTGTGCTGCCTCCCGATCTCATGAGGCTGAATACTTAGTATTCAATCAGCCTCGGCAGCATGAGGAGCTCTGCGGTCTAACTAAGCACTAATGGTAAGTGATTGGCTAGACCACAGAGGATAACTCCTTGCTGCAAGGACATGACAGCACAGGGAGCAGAGGCAGCACGGGGAACATAAACAGCACAGGGAGTGGAGCGGAGGCAGTACAGGGATCAGAGGCAATACGGGGAGCACAAGCAGCATGGGGAGCCGAGTGGAGGCATCAAGGGAAACATAAACAGCACAGGAAGTGGAGCAGAGGCAGTACAGGGATCAGAGGCATTACAGGGAGCACAGGCAGCATGGGGAGCAGAGTGGAGTTAGCACTGGAAACAGCACAGGGAGCGGAGCAGAGGCAGTATGGGGAGCAGAGGCAACACGGAGAGCAGAGAGGTGGCAGCACGGAGAGCAACATTACTCAAGTGCCGGTCGGAACCCCTAAAAACGAGAAGTACACCGAAGATTTAGACAGGAGCAGTTCTATGGTACATATTTTTTAATTACGTGTACTTAAAAACTTGCTTAAATATTCCCACGTCAGTCTTATATCGTGGAAAAAACCCTATTAAGTTTAATTTCTATGTAAGTTAGAACAGGTAAGTGTAACTCCAGCCAATAATTATTTGTAGCATTGTATAGTATAAGGAATGGTTAACACCCTAGTATTGTTTTTTTTTTTTTACTATCTGTGCCCCTGTTCAGATTTCACCTCACTTTCTGTCCATAAAGAAAGTAAAAGTGGTGTCACACATTTTGATTTTGTGAGTCTTTGGGGTGCCAAGTGTGAAGATTTTCATTCTCCTATAATAACTCAGTAGATCCACAGCACAACTTTTCTTGAATTCAAAAACTGTATGTCATTTATTTACTTCAAACATTTAAATTGACAGGTATTAATTTATTAGATACTGCAAATGGCAAAGTTATAAATCCAGATATACATGTAACATATCAGCCCAGGTCGGCCCTGTTCTATTCACATCTGAAGGAAGGTAGCCCTATAGCACATGTGCAGGTGGATGCAGCATATAGAATGAATCGTCACTAAAGTAGAGTGTGGGAGAGCCAAGGCACCTGGGGCTTAAGTGAATGGGGGTCTGATGTTGCGCTCTGAGTTATACCCTAATAATAGCTTCCATTCTCAAGTATGACTGCCTATCTATCTATCTATCTATCTATCTATCTATCTATCTATCTATCTATCTATCTATCTAACTGTCTGTCTGTCTGTCTTATCATGCACATATAATATGCACTATATAAATGCCATCATTTGAAGGGCAAGAAAGAAAAAGCCAGGCAGTATACTCAGGGCCGGGGCGACGGGTAGGCCAAGGTAGGCGACCGCCTAGGGCGCCTACCTCTGCCTATCCCTAAGGGGCGCAGGCAGGGCCCCGACCCTCGCCGGGCTCCAGCCGCTGCCATGGGCCTGAAGCGCCGGCGGTCTCTGTGGACCAGCTTCTGGGGAGCAGAGAGCGAGCGCCCCCTGCTCCGCAGACAGTGTCGGGCCCCCCCGGGGATGCTGGATCCTCCGGTGAGCCCAGGGCCCAAAAAACAGGGGGGCCCGCGGGTCTCATTCGCTGGGGGACCCGCGCGGCTCCGTGCGGCGCCAGCTGGCCGCGTCGCGATGAAGTAAAAGTCATGCGATGTGCCCCCTCCTCGGCGCATAGCGCGTCAAGGCCGTGCGCCCGGGGAGCGGGGAAGGAGCTCCGGCGCTGGGGGCGGGGCCCAAAGGGAGCGCCCCGCACCGGGAAACGGTAAGTATGAATGTTTTTTGTTTTTACCTGCCTGTACCCCCCTATAAGCCCGCCTGTGGCCCCCAAAACGCCTGACTGTCCCCCCTTAGCCTGCCGTGGCCCCTAAAGCTGCCTGACCCCCTATAACCCTCCTGTAGCCCATATCCCTGCCTGTGGCCCCCTAAAACCCTGTCTGTACCCCCTTTATGACTGCCTGTAGCCCCTATAAGCTCCCGGCCCCATATGCCTGCCTGTACCCCCTATACCTGCCCGTAGCCCCTTATGCCTGTCTTAGCCCCTATGCCTGCCTGTAGCCTCTTAATGCCTCCCTGTAGCCCCAAAAGTCCCGTGGCCCCCTATGTGTGTACCCCTTAAAAAGCCGCCCTGGGGCCCCATATCTCCTGGGGCCCCCCTCGCCTGCCGTAGCCCATAAGCCTGACGGGCCCCCTATATGCCTGCCTGGGGGCCCCAAAAGCCTGCTGTGGCCCTTTAACCGTCGTGGGCCCTAAAACCCCCCCGTGGCCCCTTAAGCTGCCTGTGGCCCCTTAACCCTCTGTGGCCCTTAAAAGCCTGTCGTACCCCTAATGCCTGCCTTGGCCCCTATAAGCCTGTCTTACCCCTAATGTGCTGTGGGCCCTAACCCTGCCTGAGCCCCTATAAGCCTGCCTGTACCCTAAAGGCCCCCTGGGCCCCCCAATGCTCCCTGGGCCCTATAACCCTGCCTTAGCCCCTATAAGCCTCCCTGTGGCCCCCTTTTGCCTCCCTGGGGCCCCATAAGCCTCCTGGGGCCCCAAAGCCTGCCTGTAGCCCTTATAAGCCTGCCGGGGGCCCCCTTTTAAAACCCTCCCCTTGGCCCCTTAACCTGCCTGACCCTAACCCTGTTGGGCCCCCATACCCTGCCTTACCCCTATAAGCCTGCCTGTCCCCCCTTAACCTGGTGTGGCCCCAAAATTCCTGCCTGTGCCCCCATTGACTCCCTGGGCCCTATAAGCCTCCCTGTAACCCCCTTAAGCCCCTGTGGCCCCCAAAAACCTGCCTGGGGCCCCTATATAACTCCCTGGGGCCCCTACGCCCCCGTAGCCCTAAGCCTTTTACCTTTTAAGCCTCCCCTTGGCCCCATAACCCTGCCTTGGCCCCATACCCTGCCTGTGGCCCCCATATGCTTGCCTGTTTTCCCTGCCTGTCCCCCTAAAGCCCGCCTGTGGCCCCATACCCCCTGAGTACCCCCAAAAGGCCTGTGGCCCTATAAGCCTCCCAGTACCCCCTATAAGCCTCCGTAGCCCTATAGCTGCCTGTGGCCCTAAAGCTGCTGTCCCCCATTTGATGCCTGTAGCCCCTTAAGCCTGCCGTACCCCCTTATGCCTGCCTGTCCCCCTAAAAGCCTCCCTGTAGCCCCTATATCCCTGCCTTACCCCCTATAAGCCCTCCCTGTAGCCCTATAAGCCTCCCTGTAGCCTCTATATGCCTGCTGTACCCCAAATATGCCTGCCTGTGGCCCCCCAATATGCCTCCTGTCCCCCATAACCCCGCCTGTGGCCCCTATATAACCCCTGTAGCCCCCAAACATGCCTGTAGCCCATAAGCCCTCCCCTGTAGCCCCATAAGCCTGCCTGGGGCCCCCTTTAAACCCTGCCTGTGGCCCCTATAAGCCTGTTTTGTGGCCCCATAAGCCCTGCCGGGGCCCCCCTAAAACCTGCCTGTGGGCCCCCTAAAAGCCTGCCTGTAGCCCCTATAAGCCTCCCCTGTAGCCCTATAACCCTCCCCTGTGGCCCCCTATGCCTGCCTGGGCCCTATAAAGCCGCCTGTGCCCCTATAAGCCTGTAGGCCCCCTACGCCTCCCTTGGCCCTTTAAAACCTGCCTGTGGTATAAGCTGCCTGTAGCCCCAAACCCGCCTGTGGCCCCAAAAAAAACCCTGCCTTTAGCCCCTATAACCCTGCCTGGGCCCCCCTACGCCTCCGTGCCCCTATAAGCCTGCCTGTACCCCTAAAAGCCTCCTGTGGCCCCCAATACTGCCTGGCCTTTAACCTACCTTAGCCCCTATAACCCTCCCTGTGGCCCTATAAAGCCTGCCTGTGGACCTATATAAACTCCCGTGGCCCCATACGCCTGCCTGTAGCCTAAAAAGCCCCCCTGTACCCTTTAACCCCTGCCTGTGGCCCCAAACCCTCCCTTGGGGCCCCCCATATGCCGCCTGGGGCCCCTATAAGCCTGCCTGTGGCCCCCATATCCTCCCCTGACCCCCTAGCTAAATACGCCTGCCCCCCTATTCATATACCCCCTGTGTGCCCCTTAGCCTGAGGCCCCTATAGCTATATAAACCTGCCTGAAGTTACCTATGTCATATACCTCCCTGAGAGTGCCCCTTATCATATACCTTTAACGGGGGGGACTTATAACCTATAATTAAGGATTTGCGGGAAAAATGTGAGGTTCTAAGTTTTTTGGCCCAAAATCTGCGGGGAAGAGTATTGGCCGGGAGCAATAGCTGAAGGTGTGAACCCGGAGGAAAAGAAAAGGGAAAATTTAATGACGCTGATAGAAAAGACGTCTCTGTGAGTCACTAAATTAACTGCAGTGTAATCACTTGATTTCTGCAGAGCTCTACATACAAAATAGTATCTACCACTATCTGGGCAATGTATGGCGGGGGGTATATGTAATCAGGCCTGGGTACGTGATAGTCACAGTGGGGGTCTGTTTGGTCAGGGTATGGCAGGATTTTTTTGATCCCTTGGTAGGAATAGTTTAGGGGGTTGGTTTTGTAGGATAATTTTGTAACAACATTTGCTGGTAATTTTGCCCCTGTATCGGGGGATTATTCGGTGACTGTTATTTTAGGGGGATTACACTGTCATACGGGGGGGGGGGGTTTTGAAAAAGCAAATTTGTCAGGGCTGATTTCCATTGTGCAGTGATGCTGAGGGGGGACGGGGGCATGTGGGATACGCAAAAATTAGTGAAGGCCCGGCGCGGGTGAGAGGAATTGGGGGTGGGGGGGGATTTTTTGGGGGGCGAGGGGGGGGGGCGCCATTGGTGTCTCGCCCGGGCACCAAAATCCCTTTTCCCCCTGAGAAATGTTGTAGCGGAGCTAATCACGCTAAAGGGGTCTTTCCCACCAAATGTAACTTTAAACATGCAGACAAAATTAAATAAAGGTTCTTACCAAATATATTACCATTCTGAGTTTGCTTTGTTTCAGTTCTAGCGGACATAGCTAAATCTTATCTCCTGCTTGTGTACACAAGTTTTCCTAGATTATCGGCCATCTCTCTCTGAGGTCCGGCACAAGCCATTACCCTCCCCCCGGTTACGCTGTCCCTTGCCTGTCCCGGCCCCGCGCACTTTACCCCCCCCTTAAGGCGCGGCGCCGCGGTGGTCTGGTTTTAAAAGGGGCCAGTACCCGGGAAATTGGGTAATTGCGGCTGTGGTTCTTTTTAAGGAATACCCCCCAGCACTTCTGCAGTTTGTTGGTGTGCGTTTTGCCAGTTTTAATTTTTGGGAGGTCCTGTTGATTACCCGTGTCCCATCCTTTCCCGCTATGTTTCCTGCCCTTGCCTGTTTGCTGCACCCCCTGACCGTTGCCTGTTTCTGACCACAACCTTGCCCCTCCCTGACCTCCTGCCGCCCCCGACTCCTTCTGGATTCGATTCTGTCCCACGCTCCCCCGGGCCGCCATCGAAGCAAGTCACGTCAGGGGTAGTGCCCCGGGAAACCTACCCGCAGAAAGGGGCCACCCCGTTTTTGCAGGGGGCTTGGTGAAAAACCGGGGGCACTTTAATTGCCCCCGGCGGGGCTTAATATCATCGCTTGCGGTGGGTCCGCGAATCCAAAACCCCTTACAACTGGAGCTTGTTTATTTACGTTATGAAAAAACTTTAAACCTTTAGGTATTTTTCACCGGGTATTTGCAGAGCTTAATTACCCCCGAAAATACGCGTGTGGACGGGGGCGAGTGGGGGTGGGGGCCCGGCACCTCCCCCGGCCCAGACATTTTTTCAGTGGGCTATACGCCGCTGGTAATTAAAATGTCATTATCCCCCCTCGGTGTTTTCCCCCGAGCAGGGAGAGGAGAGAAAAATCCATAGTTCTCAGGGAAAAATGGGGTTTTCCGTAAGCTTGGCGTTTCCAGCCGAAATTTTGCCACTGCCCCGGTAATTACGGAAAAATAGGGTCACTTTTAAGCCGTGTGAACAGGGCCTAAGGTTTTGTAGCCTTCTGCCTTACGTTTAATCCTTCTGTTAGCAAGGGTTTTGTAACGACTCAGCAAGGAATAGCGAGCCATATGCCAATCTGCTGTAGCCACCCAAGCCTAACCAAAAGAAATAAAAAGCAAAAACGCTGTAAAAAATGCAGGGTGGAAAATCCCCCTGAAATATTTGTGACACAAGTATCGGGTTAAAGGTTCATCTACCGTGAAACTGAACATCTTAGATGTTTAACAATAATATATTATGCTATATTTTATAGTTATACTACATATTCTATTGAAGTATAGTGATCTGTTGCATAGAATGTTTTCAAAAAAGGCATACATTCTTTCGTCTCCGTGATTTATATGCTATGTGTCAATAGTTTTAGAAGGATATCTAGAATTGAACAATATCTCAGTTGATATTGAAAATCCCATTGAGAGTCCTCTTTGTCTTTATCTCTTCTTTTCTGGTTTGAATGCAGTTGCTGACAATGAAATAGCCTGTGGTCTGCAAAGGTACAAAATAAAATATAGTACATTAAGAAGTTTTAACAAAGAATGTAAACTGCTTTTCCTATTACCTCCCATCAAATGTAGGTTTTGGGAATGCTTTTAGCAACAGAACGTGAAAAAGGACCATTTGATGTCCCTGTCTTCCACCATATGTAATTTCTGAAGCAGCAATAAATCTCTTAAAATAGAAGAGAAGAAAAGTGAGTCATTCTCATTTAATAACTAATGAAAAACAAAAAAGAACATTTTGTTTTATTTTTTGGTTCCAGAAGGTTTTAACTCCTAACTGGCCATTCGTGCGTCAAAAAACATTGAGAACTTGAATTGGACAATGTAAGATTTGGTTCATACATCCCATAGTCTGATATGGAAATTGCAGTTAACTATTTCACTGTAATTTCAAAATCTATGTATAGACAGAATTGAATCACATTATTAAGACCACAGTTCTAGTATGAAGAAAATCACTGTAGTTAGTGGTTAGTAGGTTATTTGTGGTTACCGGCTTTCTGCAAAAATTCCCTTGCGTCCCTGGTTTTAAAGGGGGCGATTTTTTAAAATTGAAAAAAATGGGTGATAATTGGGTTTTTAGCCAAAAGGGGGGCGTATTTGTAAAATGTGCGTTTTTAAAACATTTTTATGCTGATATGGAGAAATTGCGAGTGAACAAATCGCACCACTGCAACTTAGCTACTTGAAAACTTAGAAGTGCCATTGTTGTGAGAGGTGAACGTTTGCCTTGAAGGTGAAAAAAAAGACAAATCAACACTCTACAATCAAGCAGATGACTGCCAAAATGAACCAGTGGGCTACGACATGTCCAAAAAAAAAAAAGATAGTTGCCATAGAAAAAAAATAATTAAATTTTCACAACAGGACTAGAACTGTGCCATCACTGGTAAGCAAATGGTTGTCTTCTCCAATGAGTCACTTTTACTGCTTCATTGAATGGATGGCAATTGCATGTAAGGTGGGAAACAAATCAGAGAACAAACACACTGCAACCACTGCTGAAAGAACACAAGCTGGTGTTGTGCCTGTTATGGTCCTGGAAATGTTTTTGTAGCATTCTCTGGGCCAATTAGTCATGTGGAGGGAATTCTCAATCAGTTCCTGGGACGGAAGGGATCTTCCAGCAAGACTATGTGACATGTCACATGGCTAGAAATATCCAACATTGGTTGGAAGAATATGAATACATCTTACAAGTTCTACCTTAGACCCCGTCATTTTTCAGACTTGAACCCAATTGAAGATCTTTGGACTCACCCATGCACCCTCAAGCAGCTGTGGGATGCAATGCAGTCAGCATGGCTCCAGATACTTGTGACAACCTACTAGGACCTTATTTAATTTATTGCAGCCCCATTAACTGCTGTCTTGTGCAAACGGTGTTTACTCCGGATATTATCTGATGGTAATAATGATGTGACTTGACAGTGTATTGGGGGTGCAGAGGTAGAAGCTGCATCTGGTCCTGGAACCGAGGGGGCCCTAGGTTCTTTTCCACCCATTTATAATGGTACAAAATTCTGTCTGTGGTGAGTTTGTTCAGATTTTTCACTCACCCCAACATTAAAGGGGTGTTTCACAGAGCCACAGTCAGCATCAGACTTACACTTCCTATTCAGGCTATGGGCAGATCTACACCATTGATTTGCATATCATCTATATTATTCCCAGAAAGTCGGGTTTCAGTGACATAACTGCTGGAGTTTTTGAGCGGGGTTTGTTTTGGGTTCGACACGGCGTAGTCATAGGCCACCATCGATAAGGGTTTTTTGATAGGAGCAGTCATTATGACTGACCCTTTAACCCCCCAAGACCTTTGGGGATCCCATAAGTCCAGGTCGTTTGGGGGTTAAAGCACCTGGAGTATGGAATACTCCTGAGGATCGCGGAACTCAAAACAGGTTCGCACGATCGGCGCGGGGTGTCAGCTGATTTTACAGCTGACACCCCCCACCAACGGCCCCGCCCCCCGGACCCTCCGGGGGGGGGGTAACCCCGTAATTATGCGAAAATTTCCCGGGCGCAAAATAAGAGAGAGCAGGAGGAGATCGCTCCTCCCCCTTGTGGCGGCGGGCGCGCCGGATGGGGAAAACCGTGCGGCTCCTGCCCCCTTCAGACCCCACGGAGGGCGGGAAAAACCCCTTTGGGTTTGTCTGGACGTCCGACCCCCCGGCCGTGCCTGTGGGCACCCCCGGCATGTGACTGATTGTAAAGGGAACCATGCATAGCAAAAAGCTTGCACTAAATTCCTTTTGAAGAGAGATTAAAGATTTCATTAAATCCCTAGGGGAAAAGTAAAATAAAAATTTGGGAAAAAAGTGAAAAAAAAAAAAAAAAAAAGTGAAAAATAAGTAAAACAAAAACCGAAAAAAAAAAAAAATACGTACACCGCCTTTTCCCCTTTACAAACCCCAAATCGCAATCAAAAAATAAATAAAGTACCCATATTTGGTATCGCCGCGTGCGAAATACTGCCCTATAAATCTTCATGTTAATTCCCCTACGGTAAAACCGTAAAAAAAAAAAAAAAACAATCAAGAATTAAGATATTGTTCACCCCGCACATAAAAAATTTGAATAAAAAAGCGATCAAAAACTCCTAAAAAACCCCACAGTTGACCAATTAAAATTTCATTTCACCCCGAAAAAAAAAAAGTCCTTTTACAGCTCTGTATCGGAAAAATAAAAAAGTTATTCTCGAAGAACACTTCTCTTTTTTTTTTTTTTTTAAATGTTCAACAAAAAAAAAAATATATAAATAGGTTTCGCCTTTAATTAGCGACCCAAAGATTTAAAGTAACTTATCAGGGATTGCACGGTGCCCCTGTTAAAAAATAAAAATAAAAAACATACAGGATTGCAGTATTTTCTTCACCCGGGCCTCCAAAAAAGGTTTTAAAAAAGCAATCAAAAAGCCTTGCCCCCCCCAAAAATGATACAATAAAAACAAATCCCTCGCAAAAAACAATCCCTACCAGCCCCAAAAGACAGAAAAATTTAAAAAGTAGGCTCCAGACATGGCGATGAAAAAAACGTTTTTTTCCTTTTTGAAAAAAATGTTTTTATTGTAAAAAGCAGAAAAATAAAAAAATGTAAAAATTTGGGGTTCGGTGTAATCGTATTGCCCGGCTGAGTAAAGCCCCCAGTCATAAACCTACAGTGATGCTTTAAAAAATAAAAATAAAAAACACTACCAAGATTGCTGTATTTTGTTCAAAACTCCAAAAAAAACCTTAATAAAAGTAAACAAGCATCTTTTGCCCCCCAAAAAATGGTCCAAAAAAACTTAACTCACCCCGAAAAAAAAACAAGCCCATACACGCCCCAACAAAATAAAAAATTATGGCGTCAGAATAGGACAAAAAAAAACGCAATTTTTTATAGACGTTTTCTACTGTGTAAAAAATAAAACAGAAAAAAAATTAAAAAAAATCTTATCATTGTAAGTGTACCGACCCCCCCTAGTAAGTTATACTCATTTACAATGCACGGGGAATGCTAAAAAAATGAAAATCAAAAAACAAAGATGAAATGGGTTTTTCTCCCCCTTTTCATTGCCCCTCTAAAAAAAAAATATGGAACCTGTGTGCCTAAAATGCAGAATGCCCCCCTAGAGAGATCCCCGAGGGGGTTGAATCCAAATGGGGGACTTCGGGAATGTTTCGCCTGTTCTGTACTTTGGGGGCTTTGCAAATGCGACATGCCCCACCAAAATCTGCGTTCCAAAAACCAAATAGCGCTCCCTCCTTTACGCCCGCCATGCACCCAACCCGCAGTTTACAAACCCCATGTAGGGTATTGCTGAATTGGGAAAAAAATTCTTACAAAGTTTTTTTGGTTCTTTTTTTCCGGGTTTCCCTTTTATATGTGAAACATTTTAAGAAAATTGCAGAATTATTGGGAAAATTTTTTTTTTTTATTTTCCGCCTTATGCTAAAAAAAAATTTGTGATCACCTGTGGGGTCTATATACTCCAAAAGCACCCCCGGGTATATTCCTTAAGGGTGTAGTTTCCAATATTGGTCATTAGGGGTGTTTATTAAGTTTTAGCACCTTTGGGTTCCCAAACCTGAAATGGCCTAAATAAAAAAAGTATTGAAAATGAACCCAGAGTCCCCGGGAGGTGTCCTCTATTTTGGGGCTTAGGTTGAGCAAATATGCACTAGGGGGTTTTATGGGAATCGCTAAAAAAAAGGCAGACCTGGGGGAATTTATATTAAGTTGCATTTACCTTTCACATTTACCTATTCCATAAATAATGGATAAAAATTTAAAAATTGCAAAAAAAATGAAATTTGAAATTTCACCTCCCCTCGCTTTTAATTTCTGTGAAAAATCTAACGGTTATCAAACTTTCCAAATAGGGTTTTAAATACGGTAAGGGGCAGTTTCTTAGATGGCGTTTTATGGGGGTATCTAACATCCCCCTCAAACCACGTAGAACTGCAGTGGTCCCTAAAAAAATGTAATTGCAAATTTTTTTTAAAATTGTGAGAAATTACTACAAATTTCTAAGCCTCTAAGTCGTAAAAAAAAAAAAAAAAACATTTAAAAATGTGCCAATCTATATGGGCATATGGTAATGCTAGTTATAAATATTTTGTGGTGAATAAATTACTGTCTTGACGCGAAATTTTTTCAACTTTCAAAAACGCTAATTTTTCCAAATTTTTATAAATTTTGATATTTTCACAAAACAAACAAGGATTGTATGGATAAAAAATTTTTTAAACTTAAAGCACAATGTGTCACGAGAAAACAATCTCTGAATTTAATGGATAGGGGAAAAGTGGCAAAAAGTTATTCTCCATAAATGGGGCACATGTAGATTTTTAAAAATAGGCTGGGTCAAAAGGCAAAACAGGCTGGGGCCCCTTTAAAGGGGGTTAAATTATGGGGGAGCAACAACACCTTCATTTTACCCCAAAAAGGGCTGGAGAAGCTGGGAAATTTAAAAACCCCCAAAAAGTCAAATGGTACCTGCTAAATCTTAGACAACCTTAGGTATAAAAAGCCACAGAAAAAGTCACACACCCTTCCTATCCTGTCCTTTACACAGCATACCTTTAAACTGCATCACCCACAAATTAAAAAATGGGGAGAAGGCAGTATTATTTGAAAACCCTCCCTTTTACTTGGACTGGGCATTTACTACCCTGTCCGGAAACCAGCATGAGCCCCAAACCGCATGACCCCCCCATTTAAAAGTGCCGGAAAAAGGATCTTTCAACCCTATTTTTTTTTCACTGGACTTGACTATCCCTGTCCGGGCCCCAGCATAGCCCCCAAACCCGCATGACCCCAGATTAAAAAGTCGGAAAAGGGTCTTTCAACCCCCATTTTGTTGAAGGACATTGAATATGTCCCCGGACCA